>OY735210.1:63635972-63663472 GCA_963457665.1 Thysanoteuthis rhombus | reverse complement strand
TATATCGGAAATCAGGTTTATCCAAGGACGATGGTATTCTCCAGAATTCATTATTTGTGAAGAATTTCAGTCTCGATGGATCATTTCCAGGGTGATTCAAATCGTGGGAAAATGTTGGAATTTCTCCCGTTTTCGGGGAAAAAGTTAGTTTTTACAAAAAATAGAATACGTTGTATGAGGAATCATAGGAGAAAACACCAAGGTATATGATGAAAAGTGGGACTTCAATTTACAATATAAGTTCATGCTCGATTGGTCACCCCGTTGGTATCAAGCAGCATTCACGTTTGTGAATTTCAGTGAAAGGCAGGAAAAGTATTCTATCAACTGAACTCTTGTTTTCCCTTTTTTTTACTGATCAACCCAAACACGGTATGCTGTAAAACATTGGTAAGCTACCTTCTTATTTCAAAGTAGCAGTCAAGGTATTGATTTTCTCAAAATAACATGCACGCACAATATTGGACTCAAGTTGCGAAATTAGCTGGAATATGAGTTTACTTCCCGGTTGACTATTCGCAGATGTCGACAATGGAAAAAAAAAGAACTGAGTGCAATTACTTCAGACATTTTACACATGGATTCAATAATCAGTCTCAGCACCTTTTGTTCTCATTTTCAATGTCCAATTTTCCGCCACCTTTTTCTACTTATCCTGAACTTACAGGTCTCATCTATCTAAAAGTTCTACACCAGATTTCCACCCGGCTCCATTGGGGACACCTATTTAACAACAGTTGTCTGGGAAAAGAAGCTGAAACAACATAAATGTTTCAGCTGATTGTTACTGATAGTCAGTGGATGTCATTAGTCAACCATAACAAATACTCAATTGAAAGATATTATAATTTATCTATAAAATGGACAGGATCAATTTTACAGTTTGTTTTTTGTTTTCAAAAATGGACTTTTCTTATTCAGAGCGAGAAAAATGACCAGTAAAAAAGTTATCATATATATATATATATATATATATATATATATATATATATATATATATATATATATATATATATATATATATATATATATATATATATATATCCGTTATGGTCTATTCAGGTGAGACTAAAAAGAATTATATTTGCTACACCAGCTATGTTTGAGGCCTTTTTTTTACCTCAGTTCGAACACGTATCACATGTGCTTGAGGTAAACATACAACCATCCCAGCAATGAAAGTATTTCATAAACCACGTGGAAAAAAGTGACATACATTTGACCAGACTGAGATCGATGGATTGATTGATTGATAGATATGAACAGAGATAAATAAATAGATAGACAAGGACAAATTTAGATAAGCACGTTTAGACGGATTTTCTAGGACACCTTCTTAGAAGATTAGGCATACTTCAGGGTTGATCTTGGCAAAGCTTCAATGTATATTCAAGGAATCAATAACTTTGTATCGAACAACAAGTTAAAAAAAAATTGTTACCCTTTTCCAGACAAAATACTTCTAGCACAAACCCCATCTAACTTATTCATTGTGCGAGATTTCTGAAAATTCACTGAATACCAATTCCCTTAAATGTACACCAATTGTTGACAATTTCTTCTTCTTCTTCTTCTTCTTCTTCTTCTTCTTCTTGAAAAATCAACCTATTTTTCAATCTTACAACGATAGCAATGATCTATGAGACGAGATAGCAAACCCTTACTCTACAGCAGGTACAAAGTTACAAGAGTTGTCGAAAAAAAAATGTTCCCATTAGTAGCGTTTCATTAAATACACGTTTTTTTCTTAAAATGAAAAAAAAATTTTTACGAATTATTTTGAGTGGAATAATGTATTTGAATCATTTATATGCGTTAAGAAGAATTCAAAAACAAAGTTTCAGAAAAAAAAAAATCCAACTGTTCTTTACTCTTATTTTTCTTCCACAAAAACTGCAGCCTCCAGACCATTTATTTTTTTGATTATTACTTCCTGTTCAAGATTTTCTGGTCTAAAATCATCTACAATGTTTGTTTCCGTACAAAAAGACAAAAAAAAAAAAACATTACAAAACGACTTGATGAAAAATATTAATCGTCCAGCAGAAATCTATTCTATTTAAAGCCGGTCAGAAAAACAAAGGGGTATTACAACAGACACCGGAAACTATTCTCAACATTTAGGAATTTTTAGAGGATGAAATATATTTTCCATATGTATTTCTATGTTTTGTGAATTTTCGAAAAAAAATAAAGTTCTGCTATTTTATGCTTTGAGTATTTCATGATTTTAAAGAGGGAGAAAAGAAAGAGAAAAGTTGAAGAGTCTTTTTCGACTTATCAATACGAAACAGAGAGAGAGAGAGAGAGAGTTGCAATAATTGTGGGTTTAAGATCTTTCTTTCTTTGAAACCATGATCTTAAAACTGTCCGTTAAAGTAGTTTGTCCTTGGATACGAGGACGACAGGTAGAGAGAAAAAAAAAGGGAAAAAGAGAGAAAGAGAGTAGGAGACAGAGAGAAAGGGACGGCGAGAAAGGAGAAACAATGTTTTAATGATATCGCGTGGCAGTAGCCATAGTTTGGTGTAAGGCTTCATTTTTCTCCGAGCTGAATACGATGCCGAATGAACAATATATATATATACATATATATATATATATGTATATGCTCTGTGTGTGTACATGTGTGTGTCTTTTGGCGTAAATTCCCCCTGGGTTCAATCCCCCGGGGAAAATCACACCATGCAGATTTCACCAAAGGGTTTTTTTACCACAATATATTCAACCACGATCAATTCGAGCTCAGCGCAAACCTGTTTATTTTCTGTATGTTGAATGTGTGTTTATGTTTACGGGAATGTCACCTATGCACATATGTACACACAGGTATATAAGCATATGCAATTAAAGATATAAATGGTACGCATTTACACACACGCAACCTATATGCTACATAAGCTCAAACACATGTGGTACATGCTCACAGGTATATATATATCCGAAATACACATCCTAACTACAAACATGCTCTACATATTCTCCTACACATGTTCATATATGCATGTCAGATATGCATACACATACACCATATACACATATGTCATATATGCACAAGTATGCACATACACAAACATCTCGTATTCACCTTTCACACTAACCACATACTGAAATCTATTATATTCATATATACTTGTACACACTACATACAAATGCACGCACATACTGATTATGTGATGGGTGCATATATGTAGTTTGTGGATATATATGCGTATTTGTCATCTGTGTTTACGGTATGCGTTTGTGCATATCTGACATGGCTGTGTAAGAATGTGAAGTCCATGTTTGTACTCACGATGTGCGTATGTGGTCTTTGTGTATCTGTGTTCTTAATTATTCATGTGGTTTTTGTGTGGCATGAGTGTGCCTGAGTGTAGATATCACTGTGGTGGAATTTCCTGCAATAGGAAATGTAGCTCGTGAAACCTGAATTGGTGTATTTATTGTGGGAGATAATCCTGCAGGGTAATTCACCAGTATTCAGTTGTGTATCATCAACCTTCATCAAAATCTGGCGATATGTTTTCCCTGTAATCAAGAAGATATATGCATTTGAATAACGTATCTTATTATCCAATCTATATAGTTTTTCATAACCCAGCCATTCTAACCAGTAATTACTATGTACGTATATGAGTTCAGTCTTTCGTACAAATAAATATCTCTCTGGCTTAAAAAATGTGTACATCATTTTCCCGATTTAATTCACTTTTATTTTTCTTTAAAGGTACCTATAGTGAATTTACCATCTGTGAATACTTGAATAGAAGTTTCCAGCAATAGAATTCGAATAGTTGAGTGGGAACTTTCTAAAAGTGAACATAAATTCTAATTTCATAAGCACGTTCTATAAAGCAAATAAGTCAAGGAAATTTAGAAGAAAACACTAACTTTTCATCCAAAAGACTATTCTAAAATAAACGGCTCATTTGTGAATGAAAATTTAGCAAATTTTCAAAAACAATTTGAATGATTCAAAATTTCAAAAGTTAACTGATCTATCATTGGTATTATTCAGAATTTCCTTGTTTATCTATGAATTATTCATTTCAAATTGTTTATAAAAAGAAATATTGATGAAAGTTTCTAAAAATGAATAATAAAAGGAAGTATAAAGTATATAAAAACTATATGCGGGTAGTTCTTTTCAGGCATCAAGTCTTTAATTTACCCTTCCCTTCTCAGAGTTTTATTGATCAAACCAAGTTTTACGATTAATTTATAATTGTTTATTTGGTGAAATAAAAGAAAATCTATTCAATGTTTACTATTCTCATTTCCATTTATGTTACTGACGGTAACACTTTCTCAAAAAAAAGGTGAAAGTTCAAATCAATGCCTACTTAGTTGAATAGTGATTATGTTCTACTGTTTTTTATTAGAATAATCTCATTTGTTATTTTGAGAAGTGTTGAATAATGTTAATTAGGAAGTTTAATGGAATTGAAAAGTCTCCTTAAAGATTTTTTTAACTCAATTATTTCCTTCATCTTTAAGCTGTTTTTTTCTCTTTTTACAATTGTTGTAATTGCAGAGAAACAAAAGGTCATGTGCTTGTCCATTTCTTAAAAACCAATTTATGATTCCCATTACTTTCTGTCTTGGACTTAAAATATTATGACGTGATTCTAATAAAGTTATCATACTTAAACGATGCATTCTTCAATAGTAAGTGAGGATTCATAATCGCAGGAAAAAACGTTGCTGTTTGCTGATAAGTGCGGTAGACATGAAATGTTAACATCCACTGCTTATATATCCTTGTAATTCTGTGTATATATATATATATGTATATATATATATATATATATATATATATATATATATATATATATATATATATATATATATATATATATATATATATATATATATATTAGCAACGATATCCAGAGTTGAATGGGTTAAAAAAAAAAAGGAATAATTTGATGCTCCAGAAGAACGTTGTCGTCTCTTTCTTTGACAGAGCAAAGATACACAACACAAGGTTTTATCCACTTGGTTGTCAGTATGGGAAGTTTGAGTTGGGTTCCAACCATACAATAACCAACATAAGCTGTCCATTAGAAAAGCATGGAGATATCATCCAGCGATTTTGCAAGATTGTCATTGTGCCTTGTTATAATTTTTAGAAATGACCTCAGATGAACCTCAATAATTCTTAGCAGAAACGTTACATTTCCGATAACTTTTGCCACGTAAAAATGTGCCCCTATGCAGAGTTTGAAAACCTTAAAAGCAACATTGTGGCTTACATCTTAGAAAACTCTTTAAAAATCATAAGAAAAAAACTTGAATGACCATAATGTCAAAATCATATTTTGAATACTTTCACTGTGAAAAAATGTATCTGAATGCCCAATTTCTGTATCATATGGAAAGAAATGTGGATGACATTTTGGAGAATTGCCAAGAAACGACAAAACTCGGCATCCAGTGACATCAAATGACCTCTGAAATTAATTTTGTATTGCCTAAGAATTACGCCAAGAAAAAGCTTGTATTTCAAAACTTGATTTCTTCTTCATCTTTGTTGAACTGTTTCTGGAACAGGCTACTTTTATATCTATAAAAGCCGAAACGTTATAAAAATATACTTTTACCGTCATAAGAACAAAGGAATTCAAAAATGATGTCAGCCGACAACGAAAATTTGATAAAATCTTTCCGTTTGAAAGTAAAATATTTATAAAGATTTTCCTTCTAATTTGGTGAAAGCTGATTTCTTTTCTAATTGAATAGAAGTTGCTTTCAGCTCAATACTTCCCGATTCAGATTTAGAGAGAAATAGCATCCGTTTTATGGAAAGATGGAGAAAACATTTTTTTATTCATTATGAACCCTTTGTCTTCCTGAATGAGATCTGTAATTAAATCAACTGTCTGCCTTAAACCAAAAGCGGGAGACAAAGAGAACTGATTGTTGCGCTAGTCTAAAAAGTGAGACAGTGTTAGCTACACGCATTCCCCTACGAATATTTTTTTACATCATTCTTAAAATCTTACACGGTTCTTCAGATATATTGAACCCTCTGTTGCGGGGTCTGCATGTCCCACTCACAGCCTCTGGAGTGACATTGGATGCTAAACGAACCTGGCATTTTCGGTGTGATGGCTGCCTTGTAGGCTAAGTGTTGCGTATTCCCATGATAGGAAACGTAAGACTGACTGGTAGTCAATTCAATCGCCTTCCTTGCATCTCCGGCAACCAAGAAGGACGTCCGTCGTGATTTCTCATCGTGCTTCTATAATATTCACCCAGTTATCCATCTTCTTTTACCTACTTTAAAACTTCAAAATTTCTCATCGGAACGCTGTTAATAGTGCAAATACATGTTCAACCTTTGAAAATTTCATCTGAACTTTCATAAAACAGATACAGATCTCGTTCAAGTGGAAATATACATTGCTTCAAACAATGGGCAGGGAATATTTTTATCAGCAAAATATTAATTCAATCGTAGTGTAATCATGTGTTACGGACATAAACACACAGGAACCATTAGCAATAAGTCACATTACTCATTATATGGATAGATATGGTATTTTTATCGCTTTATCACTTTTTTTTTTGCTAAAATACATATTTACCAATGTTACAAAGCGAAATATTTTGGGAGAAATATATTCGATTTTTCTCCTATTGTTCAAAGAAAACGTTTTGCTTGTTCATAGGCGTCGGATATTTTCAGCAAAGAGTTGAAGTTACAGAGAAAGAGAATGTTTTTTGCCCAAGACATTATTCCAGAATATTTATAGAATGAAAAGACAGAAAAAGATTTTACAAAAAAAAAAAAAAGAAAAAGTATCTAATGAAAATGTAAAAGATCTGTCGCCACAGAATGAAAAGTGAGTATCTACATTTAGGGAAATGGTTGTGGGAGAGGGTTTAGAAAATCAGGAAATCAATTTCTTCGTGTGCAAATGGAATCTGTTTACTATTTTATTCAGTTCATTGTTTCCAATTTTGTTTCTGAAAAAAAACAAAAAAAACGTGAATTCATGTGATGTATTTGTTGAATCTGTAAAATTACCTTCTCTTCGAAGATTCAACCGTTTATCCAAACAAAAGTGAATTCGTTGTTCTAATTTGATCAAAGATTATTCAATCGAAAGGAAAATAACAACAACAGCAGATTTCTACGATTGTTAATTAGGGAATTCCACCGATTTCAATAATGATTATATCTATATATCAAATTTTATGTTCATGTGAATGTGAAATGATATATATATATATATATATATATATATATATATATATATATATATATATATATATATATATAAAGGGGTTCTATTCGAAAATCTAGAGATTTTGTCCACGAAAGAAATTTGCCCTAAGATCTAGTTTAATCCGTCTTATTTGAAGTTGACCTATCGAGGAGTATCAGCAACAGTTTGCACTACACTTGATTGGGATATGCGTTCCATATTCCTCAAACAAATAAACCAAACTCAGTCTAGGATGAGGTGAATATCGTAGAGTATCAATTGCTATTCCAATTGACCTCATCATAATATCGTTCAGCATGAGTAGCTCTCAGAAATCACTCTACGAATGCACAAGCATAAATGTGCGTTCGATTATCTATAAACGTATGTTTGTGTATTTGAAATTTGGTGTGATATATATCTTTTAGCTCAGGATTTTATAAAATCAAGCATGTACATTCGTATAAATCAGCGTTTACATACATGTTTCCCATGCACACACACACACACACACACTCTCTCTCATCTATATATGCATAACATATGTATGCAGAAATAATATGTTATTATTTTCTGGGAAAGAAATCTTGACTTCCTGTTACATCAGACATTTGTTTGTCTGCGAATATACCCCGTTCGGTTTTCCGTTCAATATCTGTGAATCATTGTGAGCGGGTGTCTGCAAATCGAATGTTAGACTTGTAAGATTTGGATTCCCACCCGTACATCCAATGCCAACATCTCCCCCCCCCTTTGTCTCTTGTACTCTTCGATCCTATTGTACATCATGGCGTCAGTGTGACATCACTTTTCGATGGTTTCTTTCGTTTTCCCTTGTTTTCAATTATTTATTGATGGTTTTGCTGAGAATATTTGTCACTTTAACGCCAAATGCGACTTGCATCTGTCAGGCAAACTACATAGAATAGAAGATCTGTTGGTTTTGAAGGGGAAAAACTATTATCTTTTGGGAAAAGTTCTTTTGTTTGCACGGAAAAAGTTTCAATGATGTAGTGACAGAAACAAATATATCTTATTGGTTGGAGTATTCAAAAGACAAGAACAAAGTGTAGAGTCATTCGAGACACATGCGTGCAGAAGATTAAAACAACATTGACATTAGAATAAAGATTGTTTTCAGGTCAAAAGATAGCGACGTTTTCTAATCTCAACTGAATCTGATATCACACTACAAATTAAGAATACCGTGGTTATCATTTCTCTTCCCCCTCACAGGAAGAAAACTGCCACAGTTCGTACTCTTGATAAAAAGAGTTCGCGTTTCATTTGGCATAAAATGATAATATTCTGGATGCAGGCTCTCAAGGTAGGCAGATCAATTAAACTGAGAAAATTTGCCCAGCTCTCCCTAACCAACATCTCATATTTTTGTTGCTTTGCTAATATTAGTAGAAGTTCCAATGTTCGTAAACCTTTCAATATGCATTGCTCTCAAATGGATATGTTGAGTAATCTAGTCACATATTTGTTGAATGAATACATTACATTAACCAATCAATTCAATTTGCCAACGGGTTCAGTTAACATTCAAATCAGTTTTATGAATCAATAAATTCACATTGCATCCAAACCAATGTATTTTAATCAAACGAATGCTATTTCTTCTAGATAGCTTTCATTTCTTAAATCCCATTATTGGAAGCTGAATCACATCACTCAAAATTATACCCATCTACGTTCATGCATATATATATATACAGCGTCGCTCAGGATAATCAACACACTTTTGTAAAACCTATGAAATATCTTCAGAAATTGAAATCTACCAGTTTTCTTCGTATCAGAATATTTTGGTAGGACGTCCAAAGTAAGTTTAAAGAAAAGTACTACTTCTAGTCGAAGGTGTAATATTTTTAAAGACGAAATCGAAAATATGAGCTTTGCAGTAATATTGGTACCTTCCCTTCATTTTTGATCGCCCTCTTTTGCAACGATGACTGCCTCCAAATGTTTCTCACAGCCATCTAGAAGATTCTTGTACTCTCCACCTGATTGTTTATCTCATTATTTCAATCTTAATATGTTCAAATTCTTGAATGTTTACAGCATTCCCACAGCATATGATACACACGGGAAACATGACTGTTGATCTCTGCTTTCAATAGAGCAGAGATCGTGACATTGATAACCAGTTATTAATACTTCATTTCACCTGTTCAGCCATCTTTTCATGCTTTTAGAGATGTGAGTTAGCTTTCTTTTATAATTGTGTTATGTTGGATTGTGTTGTGAAAACTGAATCCCACGAGACTCTCAGAGTTATGCAACTTGCTTCGTAATGGAGCAAAGTCTGACATTTTTTAAAAATAATCAGATGCCCCAAGTACCACTTGACCTTGACAAGTTCTGATCCGCGTCCAGAATGTTGAATCATTTTAATCTTTACAAGTTTTTGCCTGTCCAATTCGGATATATTTCGTTCATCCTTGTCTTTGAAACGCAGCGGTTTTTGATTTCTCTGTATCAGTCAGTGACTTTGGTAGGACTTTTGAATGGCTCTGTCTCCCACAATAATAAGATTCACAATATACAAGTATAAATACACGTATACATATACATATACTTATATATACGCATACACATGTATAAACGCACTAATGCAAACTAATATATGGGTATGTTGGCTCGTGAATGAACATTTATGTACTTGTGTGTGTGTGTGTGTGTGTGTGTGTGTGTGTGTGTGTTGTGTATTTGTATATATGCCCATGTGCAACGATGTGGATTCAGATACGTATGTCATTGAAGACAGACAGACAATCCACCGATATTTTGGCAATTTATTGTCTGGCTTGTGCTACGACAAAGTCAAAATTATCGAAATCGAGACCAGGACCCGAGTTATCTACTGTAGTTGTACGATACTTGATAAAGAAGAGGACGACGTGTTGTAGGACTTAGGAACAGATGAAGTCATTAAGCTCTAACATACACCGAAATCTAATTGAATTATCGCACATAAACTGACAGTAAATATTTGGAAAAAAGCTTTTTAAAATTTCCTATATAGGTATCAATTTAAATCAATATATTATGGAATATATATGTAAGAATATGATTATGAATTGCGTTATATCATTTGAAAACTTTTTTAAGATGATTTACCATTATTAAACGGTTAACGTATCATTTGTCCAAGACGACTTGAAAAAATAAACAATTAAGGAGAATTGGGTTACAGCAAGAATTGAACCTGCCTCCAATGGGGTAGCAGCTTTCACCACCGGTAATGCAAAGGCCCAAATAAACACTTTCAAAATGAACGACATGAAAATTTAACGTGATATTGTTTTCTAACGATTCGATTACGTTATTTGTATCTATTCATCTGGCAGTCTGATTATTTCATCCATCTGTTCGCATGTACGTTGGGACATCAATATACAACTGAAGCCGAATGATGGAAACTCACATTTATATCAATCTATCCATCTATCTATCCATCTATCTATCCATCTATCTATCGATGAATCGATCGATCCTTCTATCTATCTATCTATCTATCTACCTATCTACCTATCTATCTATTGATCTATCTATCGATCATTCTATCCATCTATCTATCTATCGATCGATCGATCCGTCTATCTATCCATCTATCTATATATCTATCTATCAATCGATCTATGTATCTATTGATCTATCTATCGATCGATCGCTCAATTCTAAATCGATTGGTTGTTGTTGATGACGTTTGTAGTTCTCCTCCGAGGCTCATGCCTAAATAAATTTCCGGAATTGAATTCCTGAAACTTTTATGTAACTTTTCATTGTTAGAGGCCCCTTCTCCAAATGCCACGCCCATATTTCTCCCTGCTTCAGCTGGGTTGTGTTGTCCCTATTCGAACCCATACAAAAGAGCAGTCGTACTCCATCGCAGTCAACAAATTTTCAAAGGTTTAAAAGCAAAGTAAGAAGATGAGTTCAAACAGTGAAATCGCTGAATGTACGATAAGTCTATCTTGTTATCACAAATGATACGAAATATATTTAGGAATGAGCAGGAGAATTAGAGACACCTACTCCTGTAGATGGAATAAAAGGTTCAGTTTGATACTCCTACAATACTATCAACTATGAAAGCCACATGAAAAAGGTCTGAAATTACAACGGTTGAAAGGTTTCCACTATAGCAACCAAAAAAAAAAAGCTTGAGTAAATCATTGTGTAACGGAATGTGAAAATATCGGTGAGTGATCAGAACTTTCGAGCTTAGAGGAATCAGAGACGAACCCTCTCTCTCTCTCTCTCTCTCTCTCTTTACTGACAGTTTGCTTAGTCTCTTGCTCAATCCTCCCTCAGTTGTGTATAGAAACATCCCTTAATCAACAACTGTCATTCGTAATTAATTTCTTTTCGTTTGCTTCATGATATCTGCGAATCAGACGGTCTCTTATTGCCAACACATCCATTCACTGGCCAGGGAGAAAGCTCCAAATATTTGTCCGTCGACAGAAAAATTAAAAAAAACTGGCAAAGTGTGAGGAAGCAGTTCTTGGCCTCTAGGCATATCCTTTTAGAAAAGTTTAATAATAATGCAAGCTGAAAAAAACTATTATCCAAAATAGAAAGAGAAAGTTAGATGCATAAGTTTCAAAGGACGTCATGTTTCCTGGAGATGTTCGCTTAATAAGGTGGCAAACACGCTGTTGGTTGGTGTTACCAGAAATGAAACATGATTGGAAAAGCAGAAAAAGAAAAGCAGATTTCTTTGAAATGTTCTGATTAGAAAGTAATCTCTTTTTTTTTATATACTTGTTCTCTTTTAATAGCTTTTTCCTGTTTATTCTATACCGTTTCTTGTCAAACTCCAGCACAGGCGATGGAGCTGACTTTGTTTTTAAATTGTTACGAGAACAATCTTCACCAAAGATAAAGCTGTAAACCGACTCGTAAAATCCACATTGCCCTTCCGTGATTCGAACCCGTGACCAATGGATAGCAAATACTATGTCTTACTTATTGGGATAAATTTGCTCTCAGCCTCATCTATCAAGAAAAATTGTCATCAGGATAACAAGGCGCTCATTCCATTCATGAAAATGAATACATTTATACAAAATTCTCTTTTCATTATTTCTTTGTTATTTATACGATCCAGAAATTGCAACATAATCTTCAATTGGAGTTGAAGTTAGATTTGAGTATGACTCTGCAACAGCGGTCAGGCTGGCAGTCAGTCTTCTTCTTCTTTTGCATGCATGAATAAATACACTCTCAGGAGGTTATTCAGTCAAAATGTACCTGTATTTATTTATGACAAGCGCATTTACGGTGATAGGGGATGAACACCCCATTTATCTCGTGAAGGAGTTTTGGCAAAACATTGCATTTTTCCCGTATATCACCCAACTTTTTGCAGCACAGATTTGTTTCCCCGTGATTTCTTTTCATCAAAATGAGATTCAAGGTCTTGAACATGATTAAGAGAACGCAACGATGTAGTTAATGGTGATACTATAAGAACACCTTGCAAATCGTTTAGAAATGTGGTAGGTGTGCAGTGACAGGGTTTTAAAAGGAGTAAATTAGAGAGGACTAAGGCGCCATTGTCTCAGGAAGGATATTTTCTGTCAATATCAAGGTCTGTTGCTGGACATTTCACGGAGGTACAACTTCCCAGTCACCCTTCCCAACAGATTTCAATATTTCTTAAAGTTAGTGATAGTCATAAATACTAACAAATCTTCCCAAATAAAACCTCAACTGAACACATGTTCTCCTAGAAAGAAAAGCAGAGCATAATTTAGTATTTTTTCTTTTCTTCCACTATTTTGCAGTCTGGTACAGAATATTTAATCGAGCCATTTTGTGCATGACTACCGGTGAATGCAGCTGCCACATATTTGCTCGAGAAAACCTGTGTTCGATATATGTTTTTAAAGAAACGTAAGTTAATCTTTTTTTCTTTCCTCCCAACAAAGATGGAAGCAAAAGAGCAGCTGCTCGTTTCCCACAAACTGTCAAATGATCTGTCCTTTCTCATCTGTTTCTATGTGTGTCCCTCTAATCTATGAGTCTCTATCGTCCTTCTTTTATTCTAACTTCGTCTTTGTCTCTTATCGATTTAGTTCATATCTATAGTCTTTTCTGTATTTGTCTCTCTATTCTTTGGTTTGAAGGCGACTTTGTGAATGGACAAAATATGTCAATATGATCATAGCTGATGTTAGAAAAAAAAAACATCTTTTTTGCACAAAAGCTATTTTATGCTAATATGATTTCTTTCATTGGCAATGAACTAAATTCAGTAGTGACTACGAAAAAAAGCGCGAACTTCATCCAGTATACTTTAATTAGTGTGGCAAATTCGTTTCAAAATTCATCAGAACCGTTGAAAATCGTATAGCAAAACCCTAACCATACTGCAACAAAACAGCGCTCTTCAAAGTATGAAGCAAATATCTACCATGTTTTTGCTGCCATTATTTGCGAAATCTTACAATGCCTTTCGTAAACATAGTAGATCAAAACATACACACATTTATTCATATATACATATATATATCTCTGGAATCCATAGAAGACGTACCGTTTCTCTCTTCCCCGGACACCAACGTCACTTTTCCTTTTTCCCCTATTATGAAAGTATTTATTTCCATTTCTGAAAAGGAAAGATTAAAATCTACACAAACATATTCAAACGTCGTCGTATTTTTCTCTTGTTTCCCATTACCACCGTCTTCTCTTCTTCTTTGATCTTTCTCAGAGCTTTACATATGATCAGTTTTGGTAATACGACCATATATATTCGCCTTTCTGAAAACCATCTGCTTTTTGTTAATTAAACTTAGTTGGTTTGAAAGTGTTGTTGGTGTAAGAATTATTGATATCCGTTTTCCAGACATTTTCTTGAGGCAAGGCATGATTCTGAGGAATTAATATAATACAATACACACAAACAAGAAAATAATGAATAATATATATATATATATATATATATATATATATATATATATATATATATATGTATATATATACAAACATACACACACATTTGCATGCATATATATAATTCTCAATATCCATAGAAGATTATATAAATCAAAGTTCCTTTATTCAAGAGATGGATATTTGGGGACGGATATTTAACAGACATTTAATGATGAATATTCCCCCAAAACCTCAACGACCACAAACCTATAAGTGTACTCAACTGCATCTACACATTTTTTCACAAAAATCATCACCAGCCGGATCACTGACACAGTAGAGGAGAACCAACAACAGAAACAGCCTGGATTTCGAAGAAGTTACTCAACCATGGACCATAATCAATCAATAAATCAGCTGAAAGAGAAATAAGCAGAAAACAAAATGCCATTGGTTGTAGCATTTATAGACTTTGAGAAAGCATTCGACTCAGAGGGAATTCCAGTTGTCATGAAGGCCGTCACTCTACCAGATGTTGACCCTGCTTACGTCAGAGTACTGTAACATATTTATAGTCACGGCAACTCTTTTACCCTGAACCCCCTAGCTCCTAAAAAGAGTGAAACAAGGTGATGCTCACCCAAACTGTTCACAGCCTGCCTCGAAATGATTTCCGGAAGAATAGAGAAATCAAATAAACGGTGAATATCTGGACAACCTCAGATTTGTAGACGGTATCATCCTTTTTGCAGAGAACCTACACAACCTCCTTCTAATGCTAGATGTACTAAACGAAGAAAGTAGGAAAGTCGGCCTACTCATGAACTTCAGGGAAACGAAAATCATGTGCAACGACAACATCAAGTATAAAAACACAACCGTCAAAATCGAAGATGCAAACTACATCTACCAAGGACAATTAATGTCTATGAAACCCACAAAAGAAAGAAAATCAAGCGAAGAATTTCTCAGGATGGCAAGCTTTCGGCAGAGCAAGCTAAACCCTAAAAAACAAGACGATCCCATTTATCCTAAAAAGAAGAGTATACAACCAATGCATTCTCCAGATAGTCACTTATGGAGCTGAAACGCGGAACCTAACAAAGAGACAGACCTGCGAAATGAGAAACATGCAACGAGAGAAAGAGAGACTCATGCTCAGCCTTACATGTTAAAAGTCTCAACACCAGGAAGAAAGATGTCATGGAAAATGCAATATGAGTTGGAGCAAAAATAATGAATAATATATAAACGGTCAAGACTGTACTGAAGACCATAATGAGTGACAAGAAATTGAGGTAGTTACTTTGATAAGCAAGAGGCTACAGGAAGTGACATCCAAAATTTTGAAAATGCTGTGCGCTATTTTCCAATGGAAATATTTGGTGCACTAGTAGTGATTCTTTTTAAGTTTCTAACTTTCGTCTTCAGCTAACTTTTCCTGTTAACCTAAAATAGAATGCATGTCTGGATCAAATGAATCAAAATATTGTCGAAACGTTTGTAATCGAGTGTTTTTTACTTTCTTTATTTTTTTGACCTTTACAAAGACCAAGCAAAGATGTTTTTCAATTCTTAATACATTTACGATATAGTTGAGTTTGAGAACCAAAAAAGAGACAGGCTGTATTTGTATCCGACGTGATCTCCTTAAATCCCAAATATTTGGCTTACGGTGTATTGTGATATAGCACTCAATCCAAAATATTGGGTTCAAAGTATCAAACCTTTAGAGTCTGATCCTTCAAATGTCAAATAACTTTCTTTTTCTCATATAATGTGTTGGTTTGGCCACAACTCAATACTAGCAGTGAGATTATTAGGGAGAAATATGTCTCTTTTTTCGTTAGTCTGAAAAGTCTTATGGTTATTTAATCCATTGTATGATTATCTGATTCGTATATTTTTTTGCGACTCAGTCAAAGAGAAGAACGAATAGGAAATGAGAAGAGGAATAGCAACTGAAATAATTTTCTTCGTTGTATTGTTCTTTGTTCTCTATAAGAGACAAAAGATATTATTGGTCCAATCGCCAAGCGTATTATCGTTGTTGATGGCAGCCATTTTCATCGCTAACATTCATCGTCTGTTTGTCCCAAGGTGTTACATTTTTAACACCGAACACAACAGAAGCTTGAAATAAAAATGAAGGGATTGAAAAAAATGAATAAAATGAAACAAGGCTGAATGAAACAAGTGGGATCAAGAAGATTTGATGCAAGGAGAAACAAAGGAAACAAAGAAAGAGAAGAAAACAGACAAAATATCAAAAAGGAAGAAGAGGAAGAGGAAACATGGAGAAAGGGAGACAAAGAAGTGATATATATGAAAAATTTGTGATCAATGAGTAGTAAAGAGGAAGAAGAGAAGAAGAAGAAGAAGAAGAAGAAGAAGAAGAAGAAAAAAAAAACAAGAAGAAGAACAAGAACAAGAACAAGAAGAAGAACAAGAAGAAGAACAAGAAGAAGAACAAGAAGAAGAAGATGAACAACAACAACAAGAAAGGGATAGATTCTCATGGGGAATAATATTATCAAAAAGAGGGAAAAAAAGAAAAGCCTGTAAAGATAATATTTACGAAAAGGGGGGGGGGAAGAAATACGAAAGAAATTGAGAAAAAGGAAAAGGAGAGCTCAATAAATGTAAACAAAAAGTGAGAAAAAAGAAGAAAAGGATCAAACAATCAGTGGATGGAAAAGAGAATTAAGAGAAAGGGAGGAAAGGAGCAGAAAGAAAAGAAATTTAAACAATACAGAAAAGAAAAAAAAATACGAATGAAGAACGGGAAGATCAATTAGAACAGAAGCAGCAATTAGGAAGGAAAAAAACAAATAAGAAAAGGAAATTAGAAAAAAAAACGAAACAAAAGAAATAGAGTAAGAAAAAGTTGAAATAGAACAGGAAAAGTACATGTTGGAATAAAAAAGAAGAAACGTCGGAGAGAGGAGGAATGAAAGAAAAGAATGAAAAACAGCGACGGCAAAAAGATGCGAAAGAAGAAGAATTAAAAAAGCAAAAAAATTAAAAAGACCATTGAAAAAGAGAGAAATCAGAATCTAATGCAAGATTTAGAACGACGAAGTCAAACTCAGATTTATTAGTAGCAACAGTCAAATTGAATGACTAAACATCGGAGCCTCAAAATGGTGAAATGAAACAGAAGATAAGAACATTCTTGGAATTAGTCATGAACTGTTAAAAGAGAATTCTTCACCATTTTTGCTCCAGTACCTTTATTTCTGCATTTTCCCCTATTTCAAATTACTGATGTTTTGTTAGCACCTTAGTACATAAAGGTAAGTCAGATTGCCTGGAATCGAACTCAAAAGTGGTGAATACAAGCCATTTTTCTCTGTATATACACCGAGAGAGGTACCTTTATCATGCACAAAACCTCGTTTTGAAGTTCAAAAATTGTCCACATGCCTACTTTGCCAAACATCACTCCACGAGAGGTATTCTGAGCAGTTACTATGTATATATATATATATATATATATACATACATATATATATATATATATATATATATATATATATATATATATATATATATATGTATATATATATATCTTTCATTTTGAGGCCACAAAAGTGGTGTTTCCAATTAGAATCACATTCGTTAATTAATGATCAATTAGACCATCAACCAACGCTCAGGTGCTTTGCATTGTTGTTTGCTCAGTTTCACTTAGTGTGACACAGGGCCACAATATTGGAGCATACCATGAAGAATTGACTCACTATTGTTGGATGAATTGTGACAAAGTACAAATGAATATGAAGTCATCAAAAAACAAAAAAACATAATTGGAGATAAAGGTCCGAATGTGATGCATGATAAAACTCAAATTCAGAATTTTTGCGTTATCTTCAAAGACGTATTTCCTCCTGACTACACCAGGCAACCTAACTAGTTTTTATTCGAAACACAATATGTAAAAAAGTGCAAATAGGGCAAAATGTGAAAATGCATAGGTCCATTTGCAAGAAATAGTTTCAAAAAAGAAATGCTGACAGTATGGTTTTGAAATGATGATATATCACGTTGAAGATAGATATCTGTCACAGATAACTTTACAATGAAGATCAAATTTAAAAAATATTATCGAGGAAGTGAGAGATAGGGATAAATAATCAACGTCCTGACATTGTGGTAAATGAAGTGACTGATATAGATTTAAAAAAAAAAATGATTGATCTGTTGACCGAAGATTTTTCAAATAGGGATGTACAAAAATTATCCAGGTCCACGTGATAATCAAATCCTTTTCACTGACGACAGAACTTGCTTATTAACTATATAGTCTCGTTAGACATCTTGTCATTATTTACTAAGCTAAGCTGATTTTAGAACCAGGCCAGTAGGTTACCCAATTGATTATCAAACCCACTCGAGTAACAATTGGTGTATAGAATGGGCTTGTCAACTATCCAACTATGTAAGCCGTATGTATGATGGTTCACTAAGCCTAGGTGATTCTTCCACAAAGGCACTGCAACGAGACCCCCGGTGACGATCAAATTCATTATCTTATGAAAAAGTCCATGAATTTGGCTTTAACTGTAGAGTTTGAGAGATATTCATTTTTCATTATCAATGTTTATTGCCATTGGAATCGATCACCGTGATTAAAAATGATCATATGAGCGTAATTCATCTTCAACAGGCAGAGCATAACTCATGCTTAAGTGACCAGAGCTTTCAACACCCTACCGTATCAAATGTGTCTCGTCCACTTAAATTTTCCAATTTTTACAACACCGTGTATTTCTTCTGTGTTTTCCAGACATGATGCCTTATAATTTGATGCATTCAATTTCATTTTTTTCTGATAACGTATGAATTTTCTCTCACTTAATAATTCCATGTATAACTTTTTCGAATCGACTTGTTGCTGCTTGATCTGTTATTCTATCTCTGTGATACATTTTTAGCTTTCTCTTGAGAAACTATAAGTCTTCTGCTCCTATGTTTCTATCAAGTGTTATCTTTGCAAATTTCAAGATTGGCCAGATGTAACATTTCCATAGCCTAAGTTTTGTTGTGAGATAAATGTGCTTGTTGGTAAAACTGGATTCCATAGCCGAGAAAAATTTTCAAATAAAAACTTTTGTTATGTGTGATATTGAAGTTTTAAGAAACTTCACAAATAATTTAATGCTACTTTTCTCAGAAGCAGTGACATGTGAATAATATTCGAACAAGCAACTTATAATATCTTCTAATCTTGCCACGAACAAGAATTGCTCGTCTTTTCAATTTGGCTATGAAGCACACACTTGGAAATCGTGACTAGTTTTAAACATCAGCTGCTGCGTATCCATCGTTGTCCTAATGTCATGACAGGTTCTGTTGAGTTAGATTAAGGCGTTGTTTCCTTCTGTGATCGATTAACCAAAAGGAAGGAGAAGAGAGAGAGGAGAGGGAACAGCAGTTTCGCTCGCGGCCAACCTATCAAATTGATTTGATTCAACAGTGAATGTTCCTTATGGATTTTAAAACTGTCAATGAAATCAGGCATGAAATCGACGGAACATGTGCCCTAAAGGATACAAGCCAACACAAATGATTATCACACGACTGTTCTATCTCATTCTTTTAGCAAAATACCACTGACTGGTGCATATTCATTGATAACGTAATAGATGAAACGATAACAAACCATGTTGATCGAACAATGCTTTAGGAAGCCATCAAGAACAAGTTTGATCCATCTTAAAAAATGTTCGAAGGATAATCTTTAAAGGAAATACCACGTATGAGTGCAAAATACCAGAGATCGAGGCCTGTCCATATGGTTGGTGTTTGATTTTATATTTCAGAACTTAAGAATAGGCGCAATATGTAAGGAAGACAATGAAGTTGCTCGCTTTGGAATGGTGTACAATACCATTAATCACAACATTTTGGGTAAATAGAGTCTATCATAGTTCATTTGTACAGTGGTAAATGAAATGAGAGAAAAGACTATGAAAATATTTCATGAATATCGGATAGGAAATAGTGTTTCCTCGCTCTTCATCAAGGATTCTTTTATAGTGGAATATATCGGTGGTCATACCCGATAGAAACTGACATGGTAAGAGCCAACGGTGAATAACTATCTCAACTTATCGCACCCCAATGACTGAGTTGCGTGACCTGCACGATAATAGAATGCAGAGTGAGTGAGTAGAGGTAGTTTTCACTCCGACTTAAAAGATAACGGGACACTGCCACAAGGTATATCACAGCATCTCATTTTAATGATAATTCGGCGCCAGTAATATAAAGTTTGGATGAAGGACGGATAAATTACACAAGACGACACACACACCCACAGTCGACAAAAGAGGATCATTTTTCTATTAACTTGTTTTATGAAGACACATTGCACTAGATGACACCACACAATATGATCTTACACATTGGGCAACTCAGCTGAAGGTATATACATTTAACATACAATTATATAGATATGAATAAAAAATCATATATATATATATATATATATATATATATATATATATATATATATATATATATATATATACGCCTTTCTTCTTTCAAAGCAAAATGAGATTTTTATAGGATACACTGATGTATTTAAATGATGACTAGCCATATGTAATAAAAATGAAAGTTTCTCGCACAAATTATGTATATCAAAGTCAGAGATATTGTAGCAGGTACGCCGGCCTCGTTTACTTTATTTCGATGTGTTGAATACCTCAATTAGGGAGAAAGCAGAATATTTGAGTAACTTTGATAAAAATCAGATTTGTAAAATCATAAAACTGAGGTCGAGGCATTTCCAAAACGACACAACTTAAATTGTGCTCACGTTCAATTGGCTGCGAGATGTGGTAGACAAGCATTGCAAAAACTCAACTATGTAACATGCAAGAGTTGAGAGACTTCGTGTTGACGTCCTAGCAGCAGGTTCTTCAGGGGAACCATGCCTAATCGGGAAGGGGTGTTTTGCATGCACTTGGTGGACCAATATCTTATTAAACTGAGGGTTATAATTTTTTTTCCTTCTGCACTTTCAAAATTCTCCTGGAACTCAAAACAAAAAAGGACTCCCCCTTCCAGTAAAATGATCAATATTTAGCCCCAACAGAAAAAGAATTGTATTGTTTGAAGACAGGGGGAATTGGTTAAATCAAAGGAGTGAGATGTTTGCTAATTCAATCAAAATTGAAACTAATGATATAGAATGTAAGTATTTGGGGAGAATTATGACAATTCTAATTGATTTATCTATTTACTTATTTATTTCAATTCATTCTTACAATATCCTTTCAGCAGAAGAATCCCTTCCTTCTCTTCATTACTAAGTTTACCTCGTTTGTGAATTTGGGCTGAAACTAACTAAAACATCCCCCGATGAATGTGTTTTCATATTCACAATGTCTTTATGTCTTGCTCCATTTTATCTCATTTCATCCCCCGATTCTTTGTCCAATACATCCTCCCAATTTTATCATCTTTCCTTTTTCTTATCATCAAATGTCTATTTTCCTGTCTTTTACTTTAATTTTTCTTTCATTCGATTTCTCTGTAAATCGCGCTGCCTCTCTTTCTTTCTCTCTTTCTATCCCTGCCACATCTCTTTCACTCTCTCTCTCTCTCTGTCTCCATCTTTCTCTCTCTGTCTCTCTCTCTCTCTGTCTCTGTCTCTGTCTCTGTCTCTGTCTCTCTCTCTCTCTGTCTCCCTCTCTATCTCCTATTCCTCTTCCTCATAAGTATGTCCTTCTACAATGACAGGTTTAATTTGTCTCTCTTCATTACTTTCCTTTGAATTATCTCTCTCAAATACCCCAATCTTCCACGTTTCTTCTTCTATCTATTATCTCCCTACCTGTATCTCTTCGCCTTTTCTGTCTTTTTCCTCTTTGAACCCCCTTATCTCTATGCCCCCTTCTTTATTTTTTTTTCATATATCTTTTTCATATCTGTACTATCCTGTTTTTTTGTAACTAGCCCCTACTTTTGTCATTTTCTCTTTCTCCTTCATTTTTTCTCTCTCGGTATTCATTCTTTTTTCTTTCTCGGTATGATTTCTTCCTTATTTCTTTTTCTTTTCTTAATTTATATTCTGTGTCTTTGATTCCATATATCATTCCTTCCTTCCTCTTTTACTTTTTTCATTTTTTTAAAAATTTTGTTCTGGTTATTTCTCTCCTATTTTTTCTATTCATCTCTACTCCTGAGGCGTATTAATATTTTTTGTATCTAAATAAAGTAACAGGTTGACAGCAAAGCAAAATAACAAAACCTCAATTATCCCTTCGTTTCATTCTTATCAGTTATTCAGAATGAATGTCCATCCTTTCATTTATTTGATCAAATTCTTTCTTTTCGGTCTTCTACGATACATCTGTACACCTTTAATCGATTTCAGAGGACGAAGAATCCCATAGTCTGCATCAGTTTTCTCCCCTTACCGAGCCAATATTTGGATCGATGGAAGAAACTCAAATCAACTCAAATGACTACGTTATCTGAGAGAACTAAACTCTCTGCTGTCATTTCTGAGCCGGATTCTTAGTTAGATAGTCAAATTTGGCATGATTTGTCTCGGAGATTAGCTACGTATTTCCGGCGTCTGTGATAAAGTTTCGACCCTTGGTGAAAACTCTCGGTCCGTCTCTCTGTCTGTATGCCTTTTTCTCTGGATTTTTTTCGGGTGTGAGCGTAGCACAGTCATTTTTGTCAGCCCCTATTTATTGCTTGTTTCCCAAGTGCCTCGTCCATATTGTCCAACTCTTGGGTAAAAATGTTCTGCCAGCGTTAACTTTTATACCAATTTAGCTCTTACTGGGCAAACTATGCCAAAGCGAGTGTTTCTGTTTCGGCTTATAAACGAGGATATCGAATGATCATTTTCCAATCAGGTTGACTTCAAGCTATACTAAGCTAAGCTTATTTCATCTCAAATATACAATAAAAATTGGACCTTAGCTGAGAGTTTTGGTTTTGAAGACTTATTTACAAAGCAAGTGATACATCAGCATTTGGAAGACTGGTGCGATACAATCTTCGTATTCAAATTTTATGTCGAACTTAACAACGCTAACCCTAGTGAATACCAAGTGGCTGAATTAAATGTGGTGATTCTGAACGATTCGTAATAAACTTATATATATATATATATATATATTGATATATATATATATATATATTGATATATTGATATAATCTCCGTTGAGCGTTTTTTTGAAAATTATGTATTGGTTATAATCAATATCACTTGTTGACATTGAATAAAAGGGATGCCCTTGTGAGTCGTTACAAGAAATAGAATTTAGTACAGCTCATTATCATGTCCTTGTGTCAGCATAGATATTCAAAGGTTTGGTTCAAGGAATCGATAGTTTAGCCCGACAATCGAAAGGAGGGATCAATTATTTGTGTGGGCTTTAAAATTCATGCAATGAATTGGCATCAATCAATTTCTCCTAAAGACGAGTGAATCGAAATAGAGATTTGAATCTTCAGATGAAACATTCGATTAAAAAATCCGTTTCAACAAAAACGAGGTGGTGGTGGTGGTGGGGGGGGAGACTGGATAAATAAATAAAATCAAACAAAATCTGAACAGCTTCAAATGAATTACTGTTGGCCGTCTATTAGTGAACTGTTTGGTATTCTCATCGCTTTGGGGGGAAACTTGGCCCCCTGCCAATGCCCATACATCAATCAGAGACAGTTTGAATATCTGATGAGTTGTTAAGACCACCCGAACGGAAGTTTGTTCAGCAGGCATTTGTTAGACGGGTACTTCATTTAGCTTGATTGGGGTAAATTGATGAAGATGGTGTGGAGGATGTGTATCCAACGTTTGAAAAGTTAGAGAGAGAGAGAGAGAGAGAGAGAGAGAGAGATGAGAGAAAGAGAGAGAGATTCTGTGAAGATATTGTTATTTTCTTCTACCATACTTTAAAACTATATTTGTACGATCCAGTCCTTTCCTACAGGGATATCGGAGAGTTTCAGGTTTTTTGGTAAATTGATTTTGACGTTTATTTGTCCATCTATTATATAACATTGTATCTATTGCCCATTTCCTGAACTTATGACATTAGAAATACTTATTCAACATCAAAATATACATTCATTTGAGTTATAATGTATGAAACTTCGTAATTTTACAATCTTACCACAACGGAAAGATATTTACCAGGCACTTTAAACTTATCCATTCATCTTTATAAAATTACTTTATTTATTTGGATTGATAACTTTCGAATTACTTTACAGATTTATTTTTTATCCAACAGGATCAAATTTCTGAACGTTTTTCTTGCAGCTGTTTATATCTGTACATTTTTACATAAGATGATAAATTATTCCAAACCTATTTCAAAATTAATCGTGCGAAAGAATCGATTGTTTTTGTAAATTGATTTTGTAATAGACCTAGCTAATAAATATCCCGTCCTATCTGTTTTATTAAACATTACACTTCTGTAATTTATATAACAATTCATTATCTTTAAAGTTTCCATTAAGTTTCTCCTTGCCCTCTCCTCACACAATGTAACCATGACTATGTCTAACGTATGGGATCCAAACATGTACACAATACTCCAAATGTGATCAAATTATTGCTTGAAAAATCCATAGCATAGCAAATGGACCTTTTGATATTTCTGCTAAGCAAACCAAATACCAAATTATGAAAATGTTCATTTGTTCCTGATTGCTTGTCAATGTGTCACAAATCATTCGTCCTTTGTCTGCGTGTGTGTTGATAGCTACTTTCGTTTCGAATTCTGGTCCTACAGTTTTCCTGTCTGCACTCCTACTGTTACAGTCATATTTTTGTCAAGTCTTCTACCACACGTACCCCAACCCTTCCCCAGCAATGCTGGCAAAATCATGATAACCAACTGCATCCCGTACAGTTGTGTCGTTCAGAAAACAGGAAAATCATTTCAAGGGTTGATGACATTAAAAAAATAAATGGCGATTAAAAATCGCCGGTTGATTGAGTCATTTTTTAAATTTTATTTTCTCTGACACGCGGACGGAAGGCGCTGAAAATTGGACAGGAAGCGCGGGAAAAGATGACATCTTCGCGACGGAACTGACAGCTGCGATTGAAATAGATTATGAAAACAACAATCATTAAACAGACCTCAGCGCAGAGAACGTGCTAATGTGCAGCAGTCGATTTTCATTTCATAAAAACATAACGGACCCTGTGACATCAGATTTTTTTTTTCCTTTTATTATGGCTGAGAAATGCTGTCAGAATTATTAACTCATTTCTCTGAGCAGGGGTCAACCAAGTGCTCATACGCATTCAGGTGGCAAACTTGAAAATTATTCTGAAGTCAACAACTCAAGAATTATTATGCACTTCGGAATGTATAAGATGCGTGCAAAGGTTACCAGTGCCTCCTTTACAAATAGATATTGAATACACAGTTGAGAGCTGATTTGCCACCAGGAACTTTAGCACTAATCTTATAAATTAGATCAATGCATTAGTGGATAAAATCTAAAACTCGTGATTTCTGTGTCTTCAGATAAGCGTACATTCCCAAGAGCATGTTGAAAACTGAGATAATCTAGAATATCCACGTGGTAAAAGATTTTCTTTTATTTTCAGAGTTTAGAAATCCACTGAAGGGAGAGGTCGTTTAGTACTGCTTCCATGCAAAGACTTTTGCAACATTCGAATATTTTTCCAGAATCAGCATTAGTAGAATGTCAAAGGCGTGGCGACATATTTCAATGGTTGCATTCCATTGGATCAAAATACACTTAAATCTATGAAGATTGAATCGACTATAAAAGATTGGATTATACCATTTGGAGTCTACTTGTAGTTGATGTTGATTTGAAGAGGTCACAACTTTTAAGAAGAAAATGATAAATTCAAATCTGAGCACAAACTAAATTTTATATATACATACATAATCGTCCCCTTTTAAAACCTTTCTAATAAAAGATGGATATAAATTCATATATCATTGCAGTTTATTTAGGAAAATTATTATTATCCGGGGAGATACTGTTATTTTGGGGGAAAATTGTTTTTCAGGGGAAATATCATTATTCTGGGATATATTGAGATTTTATGGAAATTTTGTTTTTCTTGGAAGTATTGCTGTTCTGGGAGATTATTGTTATTCTTGGAGATATTTTCTCTGAGAATGTATAGTTAGTCTTTGTTCTTTAAGGCAGTCAATGGATTGCCAGGATTAACTGCCAGTATTGTGATTGCAATAAAGTTTATGAAAATAAAACTTTAGATAATCAAAGCTCGAAAATCAAAATCAAAATGGCTGGAGGGAGTATCATGGAATACAAATGGCTATCATAACATGAACAATTGATATTGGCCGAAGTTCTAAGACAGATTCCATCGTAAATCTCTGGAACTAAAAAATAACTGATTCCTTAAGTGTTTCATGCAATGCATGAAGAATACTAGATCATGTTGGAAAAAAGTCAATTGCTTTCTATTAAGACCGATACAAAACAAAATTAAACAGGAAAGTTTCCAAATCGAAGACTAAAGAGTGGTTTTTATATAAATATAATCGCTTCATAATGCATCACTGATTCTTGTATTGATGTCATAAACAAACTGAGCCGTAAGTTGTTTGAGATATTGATCGGATAATTGCTGGTGGGGAATGTGAGGAGATTAGTGGATCAGATCGATACCTGAGACATGGCCCGTATAAAAAAATGATGTGTCATTTGGCAAAGTACTTTATGCTTACAGTTTATTGATTGCAGCCCTGTTAGAAGCTTAAATTTAAACAGCAAACAATGTTTGCTCACTTCTGCTGTAGATCAATTTCTTTCAATTCAAAAATTGATCTATGATATGTCCAAACACCCAATTTCTTTTTTTTCTTCCTTTCAATTTAGGGCTGGACGAATGTATCATTAAATAATCTTTTCACAAGTATTTATTTGATTTATTATCCTTCACTATATCGTCAGTCTACAGCATTGAGCAAAGGACTCAATTCAGAAATGAAAAATAATGTCGGGGTGAAGCCTCATTATGTACAGCAACTAACCTACCGAGTGACTTGCTAACCCTCAAACAATCGTAGCTCAAAATATAGAGAAATTGCCATGAATAGATCTTCCCCAAGTTAAAGTGGTGTGAGTTCGAGACTCACTCAGATCTTGTTGTAAAGCATTCATCACGATGGATTTTCCGTCAAAATTTGTTTAAAAAACGGAATATAAGCGCTCATCAACCCAAATTGTTAACATACGGTTTTCTGTTGGTCTGGCTGGCAATGTATATTTATGCATATGTATATATAATAGACCAAGACAAGAACAATCGAACTAGAAGACTAAATTCATTCCTTATTTTGTGTAAGAGAATTTTTTAAAGAATTCTACTGGAAGGGGGTTGAATGAACAAA
>OY735210.1:63593472-63630972 GCA_963457665.1 Thysanoteuthis rhombus | reverse complement strand
TCACAAAGGGTATCGTGTACAATCTTTGCTTATTATCATGTTTGAAATCTTTGTGACTGATTACAGGATACACGTGATACTTTTGGTGAAGAAATTGCAATAGATAATAGCATAATTTCCCCATAGTCAAACTATTTACATCAGTACTGACATCCTTTTTTTTTCAAATCAGATTTAAGATTAAATAACTTAGAAACGCAATCTTGACTTGATCATCCTTCCTTTTAGTTCTGTTATCACAAATCAATTCAAGCCGTTAATTTCAGACAATGATCAGGGCGAATAAGCTGTAATAAAAATACTGCAAGAATTGATATAAAGTAAAATTGTAAAAACCGTGAAATTGTTTGGAATCGGTATGATTAAAAATCATGTCGATATTATCCAAGGGAGGTTATCCAGATATATTGCATACATGATTTTAAATATATGAAAATGGCTAGATCTTTATCGCTGATTAGATAATGTTATTTTCAATCTAAAAATACCATTTACTTCTGGAGCCGATGTGGCTAGGTTTAGAAGGTAGGAATGTTGGTCGGTTTTTGATTAGGGTCAGTAGGTCTGGGGTAAGGGTTGGTGAGTAACTCTAGGGTAGCTGTTTCTACTTTCCCAATCATTCATTAGTGTTGGAATTGGTACATTTAAACGTGTTTGCTATATCTTGCCAGGATTGGAACAATTTTTTTTCTGATTTAATCAAATTTTTTCAACAGTAGCAAAAAATCTACCCAAGAGTCACTTTTTCTTTAAGCAAACAACGGAAAAAAGGTAATTTAAGTCGTAAAGCAACTTTTTAGCAATTGACTAATTAGATTCAGGTTGTTGACATCTGACAGGGAAGAAAGGCAACGATTGGACTAAACTTACTTTTCCTTTTTTGAGATACAATTAAAGGAAACTAAAGCATGCCCGTTCATAAAGTCTCATTCTGGTCGTATAAATAAGTTTCTACCCGTTGCGTGGAACTAAGGCATCGAATTATTTCGAATAATTCTCTTCGATTAGGATATCTTATTTTTACATTTATATCAATGATTTTAGACATCCGAACTCTCTCTCTCTCTCTCTCTCTCTCTCTCTCTCTCTCTCTCTTTCTCTCTCTCTCTCTCTCTGTTCAAGAATGCTCATGATGAATATTCGGGTGAGAAAAACATATCCATTTCCAGATTAATTTTTATCGTATACCTATGATATCACAGACCCAAATTTGACACTGCATTATCTGGTATACAGACCAACATATCTAACAATTATCAACTTCTTACGACGGCCTGGTGCCAAGTTATCTTTATGACACCCCACACACACAAACAAACTTACGGAAATTTCTCAAGTCATTGTCAGATAAGTTTTTTTTTTTAATTAAAAAACAAGGGATAACAAAACAAATAAATACATTCACCAAAACATTCATCGAATGTAATCGGTGCCGTCTGTTTTTTTCCATTCCAAGAGTTATCTTTGCAAATTCACGACGGACAAAAAAAGAACTATGGAAGATTCTAGATACTATTTATGGTCGTATAACAAATTTGTTTGTATCTTCAATCAAGTTACTTGAAACTTAATTTAACAATCAGAATATTAACCATCAACAATGGTCGAAGTGAACGGAAACAAACAATTATTTATCAATTGAATGCTTTGACTCCATATTTCATTATCAGTTGCATTACTGTCTTTTCTTGTGGCCTTTTATCAAAAATTTACTCAGCTCTACGATTTAGCGTGAATAAACATCGAACAGAAATTAATTACAATGGTTAATTGATGTTATGATACAACAACATGTAGTCCCCGTATAAGTCAGAATATTATAAAATATATATCGACATTGCAGTACCAGGTTATATAAAGACTGTGAACATTTTCAAATAGAAAAAAAAAGAGTTCAACTATGTGATACCAGGTCACCCAAACACTTCACAGCCTGCCATGCGATGATCTTCCAAAACATAGAATGGGAGCTCAAAGGAATTAGAATGGACGACGAATACCAAATTAGCATAAATTTGCTGACTACATCGTCCTCTTTGTTTAAAACCTTCACGATCTCCAAATAATGCTGGACGAACTAAATGAAGCAAGCAAGAAAGTAAACCTCGATATGTCATGACCAAAACACAACGATCGAAAATGCAGAGCTGGAGACAGTAGATCAATACATCTTCCAGGGACAACGAGTCTCCATGAAATCATCAAAAGAAGAAAAAATGAAGCGAAGAATCACACAAGGTTGGCATGCTTTGGTAGAGCAACTTCAACTTTCAAGAACCCATGAATCCCACTAGTCGTAAAAAGAAGGGTATACAACGAATGTACCCTACCGATCGTCATCTATGGTGCTGAAATAGGGAACCTACCCAAAAGATTGACCCTCAATCTGAGAACCACGCAACGTGCATATGAGAGGATCATGCTCATTTTCACATGGGGAGATCAAAACAAAGTATACCAGTTTAAAGACAGGAGTCTAAGATATCAAGGGAAAAATTAGAAAACTCAAAGAATGTCAAAAATCTACATGACATCAAGTCCTACGACGTGGATCCTTAGAGATCACATGCAAAACTGGGGCTGACAAATCAAGAGATTGTATGACAAACTCAATAAGTTCAGTAACTACAAAATCATAGCCAACGGGAATTAAGATGGCGTGACGAGCTATATGAATTCAGAAAGTGCCGGTGATGCAATGCTCATGATCAGGTCATGTGAATCGTGGGGAAATACTATGTCCAACGACAGATGATAGAAGGCGTTGCGGCTGCAAATTATGATGATTAAAAATACTTCATATTGGTGTGAATACGATAACGAATATGGCTTCAGAAGAGACGGAGAGAGACAGAGAGACAGAAAGACAGGGGCAGACGGACGTAGACAAGAGAGAGAGAGAGAGAGAAAGAAGAAACAAACAGACGGATAGAAGTAGGTTTGACGGTTACATTTTATCTTCTGCTGACTGTGGAGTTCTCATAGCTCAGTCTGTAGAAGCAGCTGATACAGTCAACCACATCCTTCAACATTTCAGTACTCTTGCAGATATCCGTCATACATCTTCCTTTCTTTTAATTTTACTCTTTGATTTTCTCTGTTCCATCACTATCCGATAATCATTTACCTTGTTGACAGTTCCGCTCCTCCGGCTCAAACAGAGTAATTTGTTTGAATTTCAAAGTCAACTGCCTGCTAATCTACATCTTATGTCGATAAAACTTTGGTTCAGGCGTTGACATGGGTTTTCTGTCTGGAATCCTGTCTTTTCTTATGAATACGATATACAAGGAGTATTTTAACAAAGTTTTTGTCTCTGCCCATAGAAATAATTTACTTGAGAAATTCCACTTTTGTCACAGTTTGACCGGTTTTTGATTTTTCTCTGGAAAAGCAAAGTTTGTTATCAGAACAACCTAATACATAGCAGAGAAAAAGAATTATTATCTCAGGGCAAACAAGATGAGATTCATCTACCAGAGTCTTATTTAAGACACCAACAACGACGTATTATTTCAATTCATGAATCAAGATTTTGGATGAGAGAAAAAAAATGATTATACAACCAGACATCGGTACTATTGTGATAGCTTGTTGATAGCCAGAGATTGGAGCAACTGGATGTATTGGATACATGAGAGTAGGAAGGGGAGCAATAGAGTGTGTTCTGCTTCTATTACGTCCGTCTGCAACGAAAAATCGCTTCTTTCGTGAAAGGAAGGTTTTTTGGAAAGTTATGGATTCCTGTAACTTTGTTTTATCTTACTCTTATCTGTCTAAGTCAATTTTTGGTATCATCTCTTAATATGCTAATAAGAAACGTATTTTATTTGCATAGAACCTCGGCTGGGGTTTGTCACATGATTGAATTTTTTTTTGCTTGTAGCAACTTTTTTCCACGTTCACAAACGAAAGAGGAAAATTATTCGTCAATTATTACCTTAATTTTTCTGCAAGCAGAACACATAAATAAATAAGTAAATGAATTTAAGAGAAATAGAAATTCTTCGATTTATGAATATTTTGAAGACGAACTGTATCCAAGCTTACACAGATCCATGATACAAATATACGAAAAAATCTTATATTTTTCTACAAAAATGATTATATCATATCCCATGGTATTTCACAATGTAATTATCGTTCGGGTTGGAAGAGATTGTGTTATGTAATGGTCCCAAATCTCCTGTCTTCATAAATAGTGATGGCCATTTCCACTTTTATACACTGATTAAAGAGAGTGATTTCAGTGAGTTGAGCATCCGGTTGGAATCGAACCCTCGTCCTTTGAAACGCACTTGATACTACAGCAACACTGTATACGTTGATAATTGTTTATCAGACTCAAGTTCAAGTGGCATTAGGCCAAAATATCTGGTGCACAAGATTAAGAAGAATATCTTACTCCAGTGTATAAAGAGTTTATTCTCAGAACTAGTATTCAAAGCAATGAATTTTCCGTTGGAAGAACAACAACACTGAGTGAAAGATGTAAGTACCTCGAGGAGAAAAAGATCAAAGAAGAAGAAGAAAAAAGTAGAAAAAAGAAGAAGAAAAAGAAGAAAAAGGAAGTAGAAGAAGAAGAAGAAGAAGAAGAAGAAGAAGAAGAAGAAGAAGAAGAAGAAGAAGACAAAAAACGGCGTAGGTTTGAGAAAAATTAAGAAGATACGAGGGAGGAAGGAAAAAAGAAAGAAAGGAAAAAGGAATGCAAGCAAAAAATAGAAAGAAGAAGATCGGTCGATGGGGAAAGAAATACAATGTGTTTGGGAGGGAGAGAGAGAGAGAGAATAAGTGAAGGGAATTTTCTGTCAGATTTCCCCCCCCCTCTATCTCTCCCTCTTTCTGTCTCTCCCTCTGTTTTTTTCTCTGAATTGGATGAATTTCCCAAGTGCCTCCGTTAATCTATTTTCCAAGAATATTGCAGACTTTTCTGCGGGCGTCGGTACAAAAATATCTTTAATGACGCAACAGTTTCTCTCTCACTCAAGAATGAGAAGTGGAATTCTGAAAACGAACTAACTACACATATGGAAAAGACAATGCACTTGGAATTTGTTTTCATATAACGTTTCCATGCTCTTATCAAATTGTAAACTTTTAGCAAGTTTTTCTAATGGTGCAAAGTGGCCAAGCAGTTAACGGAAGAGAGAATGTGATGTAAGATCTGAGTTCAAACTCTGGTCGAGGCACTTCGTTTTTACTTAATACTGGGAAAGACATTTACCAATCCCTTCCCCTTGCAAACAACTGATAGGCAAGCGTGGCTGGGTAATAACCATCATCCCCATATATCTTACATACTAACCTAGAAGGCTGTCAGATAAAAAAAGTTTAGCTTGGTGTTGCAAAAAGGGGATAATGATAGGAATATAGTGTTTCTCAAATTTTGTAATCTCGAAACATGTGCCTGCTTTGAAAAAAGTCATTCGAAATTTAAATTTCTATCTGGGCACGAACACTGATCAGTGGCTCTGGTTGAAATATAGAACTAGCTGATCCTAAAAGCAGACTTCTATCTATTTACAGATTTTAGTTCGGGATAGTTTTGCTGGGTCAGAGCTGCTAGGACTTATACAGAGAGATGGATGGATAGATGATTACTTTCACTGGTATTTTCTCATACTTTGTAATTTGGTGATGAAACTGCATTTTGGAGCAATATATATATATATATATATATATATATATATATATATATATATATATATATATATATATATATATATATATATATATATATATATATATGTATGTATATATATATATATATATATATATATATATATATATATATATATATATATATATATATATATCACAGCAGGAAAAGAGAAAGAAGGAGAGAGATTGCAGTATGTTTTAACAACAACAAAAATATCTATAGTATCTCCTGATGAGTCATAACCACCAGACGGTAAAGTACCTCCACTATGTAAAACCAACAACATAGCAAGCAATGGCCAAGAGCAAAGAAAAAAGAAACGATACCTAAATAGAATGAGAGGAAGATTCTCCATCCTAAAAAGAATATACTCGCACCTAAAAATTTCCTAAAAAGGGATTTGAATTGACTCAAATCATTCGCCTGAAAGAGCCTAAACGGGGCTGATACGTATACCTGTTTGTGTGGCAAATTATCATTCCACCATACATATGTGTGTGTGTGTGTGTGTGTGAAAAAAGCTGACTATTTGAAAAGAAAAGACTTGAGGCTGATTGTATAGCGTAGTATATGGTATATGCGCTGATAATTTTTTTTTTCAACTTTTTTTCTCATAATCTAGTTGGACCTATATCCATTTGTCTCATATACAAATGTATATATATATATATATATATATATATATATATATATATATATATATATATATATATATATATATATATATATATATATATATGCATCATCTTCATAGGTGTAGACTTGTGGCTGATTGTAAATTATATTATATAGTATGTACGCTGATAAATAGTTTTTTCTTTTGTAACTTTTTCACATAATGTTGTTGGATCTTTATCATCCATTTGTCTAATATATATATATATATATATATATGTGTGTGTATATATATATATATATATATATATATATATATATATATATATATATATAGTCTTATCTGGTATGAACAGTCCCACTTACGTACAAAGTTGAGCTTATGATGAAAACTCAACATCTAATTTCCATTGGAAATATTCGTTATCCGACTGAATTCAGCATTCCTCTCGCCATATTCCGGCACGGCACAAACGTTTATTCAAAGATTTTCAAAATGATTGAATACTTTCTCGACGGATTTTGTATATATCATTTGATTTGTATATATTGTAAATAGATGTCCCACGAGAACAAGTTCCGGAGACAAACTTTACTCAAGTAAAATTAATCAAAAGAGTAAGAGAAGGGTTTATGAGAAGACCCACTGTTTATTCTCATCGATTCATTTCGTGTCGGAATTTCATTCTTGGTTCAGAATGTGTTCCAATGTGATAACGCCGTCGTGAAAAGAAACCATTATTTCAATTGACAGCTCTACCTTTTAGGTTTAATCTATAAATCAAAGCTGATTTCATTATCTCTCCTTTACAAGCATAGGTCGGAGTCAACACTTATTCTACTGAAGAAATCAAAGCTGATTCCATTATCTGTGCTTCACGAGCGCGGGGCAAATTTAACACGAATTGTATACGTACTACAGGAATCAATACTGATTTCATAATCTCTCTTTTACATCCAATACGCCTTTTCTGTCAATCTGTTAAGTTCAATGGTTAATAACGACACTTATTCTATATGTAATACAGAAATCAAAGCTGATTTCATTATTTCTCATTTAAAACCTCAAGTTGCAATCAATAATTATCATTTTTATATGTATAGCAAAAAGCAGATTACAATCCTTCTTTACAACCATAGTTCGAACTTAACAGTTATTCTGTATGTCCTGTAGGAATCAAAGATGATTTCATTAATTTTCCTTTAGGAAAAACAAGTCGAATTTAACGCTTGTTGTATATTTGTACGTGTACGACGGACACCAAAGCTTATTCCATTATATTTTCTTCACGACAATAGGTTGAAGCTAACAATTATATATATATATATATATATATATATATATATATATATATATATATATATATATATATATGTGTGTGTGTGTGTGTGTGTGTGTGTGTTGCAGAAGTGATACTTAGAATGTACGTGTTGATTATCTCCATACACACAGGACTGACGACAATATCATAACTTATAGGATTAGAAAATCATGTCTGTAATCTGATATACTAGTTGGTTACATCGATCACAAACATTTTTTTATGACGGTTTGCTTAGAAATATAAATACGTTTTACTGTTTGACTTTCATCCTGCTTCCACATAGAGGTAAAATTTCAAGTAGTATTGAAGTAGTATTGTCATGTAAAAATGAAATAAATCAGGCGAAAATATTTCAGTTGTCAATAAATTAAACTTTTTCTCTTCTGATATCCTTACTTGTCTCTTAATTTCCCCCTTCATCTGTTGTTAAAAAGTTTAATGAGAGGTTCACAAAATAAAACGTCTGGATTGGCAAATCAGTAGTACAAATACAATTTTGCGAGATAGGAAACATCCATGCGGCACATTATTGTGCCATGGTACACGATTTCAAAACCATTGCTTACATCACTGAAAATTATGCTTCTAACGCATCGAATATTTGTAATTTCCCAAATTAATTTTATTTTATCTTAACTAAGTATCTATTTCTTGGAGGGAAACTATGAATTATATAATATATAAAAAGGAAATTTCCACCTATAACTCATGTTTGTGGACGCTGATGACACAAGTTTATATCTCCCTGGAAAATGAAAAAAAAGCACGTAGTTAGCAGAATTCGACCGTTCGATCCACACAAAATTCCACGGGCTTCACGGTACTCGCTATGACAACATGAATCTCAGTTTTTCTGTATCTAGAGTTTTGAGTGCTCCTAGGCTCCAAAAATAGTAAGGCAGTGATTATTGCCGAATGAATAATCCTAATTAAATGGATAAAAATCCCTTACTCCATGATTTCATAGTAGGCTCCCCATCAATATATATACATGACACGTAGTGATGTGAAGCAGTGGTAACTCAGTTTACTTTTCCTTTTTGTGTTCAATTGGGAGGAATATTCAGGGAGATTCCCAGTGTCTGGTACATAAATGAAAATATCATCCCCTGGGAGGATTGAAAGCATTAGTATCAGAAAGCAGATTTTCACACCTGTGCTTCACATTATTTTGAATTCCAGTTCGATCAAAACGTTCAAACGTTGCATTTTTTCAGAACTGAATACGTCTGATTTGGAAATACTCTAAAGCAAGGATGTCTCCCAGCTATCGCTGAAATAGCACAGGGCAAGATTTGGTGACGCTCTTTTGGGAGCCTTTCACTTTATGTCTAATTCACATATTGCGTAAAAAGTAGTTATGCGATAAGTGAAATCGAATCAATGACAGCTGAAGCAGTGGCCAGCGTGTTAGGGCACTACCTACACTAATATATCGAGTAGCAAGGGACTCTCCTCATCATAATGGGTGAACAAAAAAGATCGTTCAAAAAAAACAAAAACAATTCATCATTTCCGAGAAGGGAAATAATCCAAATAAGTGACATGCTACGAGTGAAACAATTTGTCCCAGAGACAACTGGAGGTACTTGCTTGGGTACGCTAAGATGATTTTTTATGTTTTCATATTTTATCCACTTCTGTTTACGCCTCTCTTTCTACACAATATTTCAAAAAGTTCTCAAAAAAACTTCAATAAAATTCCTTTCCGCCATCAAGATATCTCCAGAAATTCTCAATGAATAGCCATGTGATTCTGTGTAAAGGAATAGATGATCAAATTTTTTGGGTCGATATAAGCATTCATTTTCGATTGAAACTTTTGTCAAAGTGTAAGATGCATTGTAAGGAAAAAATGGTGTGGTGGATCCAGGAATCAGTTTTTAATTGAGAGGTATTTTTCTGTTTTATATTCAATACATTCCTATATTTGCTCCTGTCGTCCCTATGATATCTCTAAATTTTTGAGAAAAATTTGTTTTGAGAATTTTGAGAATCGTTGTCGTGGCCCAAGTTTCGAAAGAATCCTTCCAAATGAGGGGAACAGACGAAATGATCTGATAAATAATTGCCAAATAAATGGATAAACAAAACTTCAACGGCAGGCACTTCTGATAGATCTGAGTTCAATCCTCAGTGGGTATCTAACAAATGTGGTTTTATGCTGGATTATGGTAATCCCTTCAATAATTTTTCAACCATTGTTTCTTTCACTTTATATCTATTACGTTTTATTGCAGAGTTGGACAATGCAAGTGAAGCCCCTATGCCGTGGGTTTTCTGTTGTAGTCTCCTTCCTTAAGTAAGAGACAAGGCCAACTGAAGATGTCTGTTGATCCTCAAAGGCGTGTTTTGAGTAACTAACCATTAGATAATGAAAGTTCCCGTGCTGGAATACCCACCAAATTTACGGTTTCACGTAATAAACGCTTTGTTCATGAATATATATGTATGATTGGACTTTGCAAAGGTTGAGTGAGGAGATTGATTTGCTCAAGTAATCATTCATCCATTCATTGATCTCTACCCCGTCAAACTTCAAAGAATGTCTGCTAAGAAACACTATCTCGAGATACTAGGCAATGGTACAGACCATTACTGTTGAATGAACAAAAGTAACAGCCGAAATTCAGACACTATTTCTCACTCTTTCTCTCGCTCTCTTTCACATACACACTCACACACACTCACAAACACACACACTCACACACACACACTCACACACACACACACACACATACATATATATGTATATATATAGTTTAAAAACAATTTTTCAATGGATTTTTTGTTTGTTGCTTTTCAATGTGATGAAATTTACATATCAGTACCAACCATATGGTGTTCATTCTGGAAAGTTGCATAATTTGATAAGATTTCCACTTAGCTTTATCAATCGGCAATATCATGTCCCTGGTTACGATGATGACAAACCACCACGGTCTCTGAGGAGGAACAGGGCCAAACATGCAGCCATCCACATATCTATAAATTCACCCCAAAAATTATCAACATTGTAAATTGCTATTTTCTTATCCTTGGCAGCCCTTCATAGTTATCGAAAACTACAAAATGAAAATTTAAAAGCTGGCATAGTAAAGTCTCCTTTGAAGCAGTTTGTCTTGTAATATAAGATTTGGACCAAAATTCAAAGTTTTGAACTACTGTGTTTATGCAGTTTTAGGTATGGAAGGCCGTGCTTGCCAAAAAAAATAATCTCAGCTAAAATATGATCCAAATGATATCCGGTCTATGCCAATGAAAGTGTACGAATTTAACTTTGTTAGGGAGTCTGCTGATCGATGTTACATGCCTAATAACATCAAATAAAATGAATGTCTGAGAATCGTTCATCTTTCTTTCGATCTGAACTTCATAGCAAAGAAAGAAGTAAGATATGATTAAATGTTTTCTTTTTTCCTTTCTTCTGATCATCATTTAGCGAATGGTCGGTGGTGTATCAAAAAGAACACTTTTCAACGTGACTCTCTGTGAGTTCATTCGATGACAGTAAAGTGAAAGTCGGATGAAAAACAAGTATGTTCACCCAGAAAAATGCCAGTCTGAAAATTATTAGTGTTGAAAAAGCTTCATCAAATTGAATATAATTAGAGAATACATTCGGACAAAATGATTGGTTTACTTAGTCCCTCAAAAAAGACCATTACACGATCAACAACTATTGACAGCACGTTGTATTGGGATGATGGAGTAAGAAAATGGAAAATGCATAACCGATGGATAAGTTACTTCTTCCCCGCTCTCTCTCCCTCTCTCTCTCTCTCTTGGGTTCTTATCATTAAATAGATCTGATAAAAAGAGGAAAAAACACTGGAGAGAAACAGAAGGAACAATTTACAACCAAACACCAAAAACTAATTAGAGGAATTTAAAAAAAAAACTTCTCTAGGCATAAAACAGTGAATATAAAAATTAAGATTTCAGTTCCCCAGCTAACTTGATACATGTGTGCATTATAAATCAAAACCATCTGGACTATCTTGAAAACTGAAGAAACCTTTTTTAACTGTTCTCGTTGACAGTTTTCTAATAAGATAAAATGATATATATTTGTCAATCAATCGAAAAAATGGAAGGAAAGTCAGGAAACTTTTCATGAACTGCACTGGTGGATATAGGAGCTAATATTATTTTGCTATTGTATACCCTCTTACCATTCTTTGAATGATATAGCTCCCCGTTTTCCGGCCTTTGCATTGTTTTCTCAACACCTTCAGTAGTTTTGGGTGGAAAACTGACAAGCTTTGAATTGATGACTTTCTCTTAAGTTGTCCCGCTCAACGCTTGTCACCTAAATGCTTCAGTTCTCAAACTGTGTATCGCTGTACAATTCCTCAATTCTTTTTCAAATAAACAAACATGTATTTTGAGTGTTGAACTCGTCCAGACTAGATTTTGTGTCTTCCGGTTTCTGCTGGAGAATGATCAATCGAATAGTTTTATCACTGGATAGTGTATATCATGGATCCTTTAAGACGGAAGGAAAAAACTTGATGAGTAAATATATTTGCGTTTAGGCATAAAATTTCTGTTCATCGACAAATAAAATGTTTTTGCCTAAGTCATTCATATTTGCACTTGACATGCCCTCAAGAATCAAACATATTTCTTAGTGTGCTGTCATACAATGAATTTTGAGAACGACTGTGTTGAAGTGTGCTTCACAGTCAACCACGAACCATGCGTAGTGCCAGATTAGCCGCTGGTCACCCCAGTGTAAGAGCACAGATGTCAAGGAGATTGCACGCAGCAGTGGTGGAGACCTTGACCAGATTAGTAACGCAGCAGTGGTGGAGACCTTGACCAGATTGGTAACGCAGCAGTGGTGGAGACCTTGACCAGATTGGTAACGCAGCAGTGGTGGAGACCTTGATCAGATTGGTAAATGTCCACTCATCCTGGTATCTCTATCGAATCGTTTTGTATCTCTACTTCCGACACGATTCTCTTTTTAATTTATTGACTAATGGAATCCTTCAATTCGTTTTATTAGAGTCAGATCTAATGTAATGAACACTCAAACACTCGTCAGTGAAGTACAAGCACTCGAAGGGAAATCCTTTTCTGATGGTCAAATCCAACTGTTCCTCCTTACCCTTGGTAGAGCTTTAAATCCCTTTAAAGTCTTCTGTTTCAGTCTTGATTGCTTCCCAACAGTAAGTACCAAAACCGTCTCGTATTCAAGTTTAACGCCGATGCACTTGTTATGTACGGCGGCCTCCGTTTTGATCTGTAAAACTCATGTTCTACTTCTGCTAATTTGTCAAACATTAACCCGGTTACGAGGATGAGATCAGGAAGACAGGGACGAATGAGAATAGACTTATGAACCTTAATCCAACCATTAATAGCAATTGTAATGGTTGTACTTGCCTCGTATTGACAGCTCTCCTAAATTGAATAATGCATTTCATTCACTATAAAAAATTAAAAAAAGAAAGGAATATACGTGGGGACCAGTGGTGATTTTGCAATGAAAGACCATTTGTTCAAACCATTAAATGAAAATCAACAAGCATTGGGCCCTTTCAACATCTTTTGGAAAAATCAGGTCGTAATAGTCAAAAAACGTTAACCGAAAAACTGTGGAATCTAGGACGCACTCAAGCACCATGTTTATTGATTATCCATTGAGTTGTTTAGTCTGAGTGAATCTCCCTGAATCTATTGAACTTTTTATTTACTTTGCTAAAAGGTCAAAGATAAATAAGTCGATACAGGATCACAACAAAAGGAATACTCTTCAAATTACTGTTTGATTGTGTGACTTTTTTCAATCATATAAAAAGAGTTGCAGACACTGCACTTTACGCACTCTATAAATAAATAAATATATATATATATATATATATATATATATATATATATATATATATATGTGTGTGTGTGTGTGTGTATAATAGGCGAGAGTAGATAAGAAAGATGAACTTGGTATCTGCATCGACAGCAAACATTTATACTGATTAAAGATTTAAACAGTCAGGATTAGCCAGGTTTTTCTTATCAATTTACTCTGTCTATTGTTTGACCAACCGTATTGTAAATCAACGCTTCTCAAACTTTGGGTAAAAAGCCTCCAGTGGTTACGTATAAAATAATGGTATTTGCAACAATATCAAGAATAATTACATATTCAGAGTTTTACTTATATACAAATATTTTCACCGATAAGAGCTCATCGTGAAATGCCACTATGTGATTCAACAATCTCATGAATACAAATAACGTTCCTATTATATTTTAGAAAAAAAAAGTTGTATTTTTCATAACATATAATAAACATATTTTCAGGGACAAGGGATGATTTTCTTTTATGTTTATTTACAGTAAGGTCACGTCTGAAGACTAATTGTATCATTGACAATTGTTTTGTAATTCTGAGTGAAGAGTTACTGAAGCATTTACCTCATTAAATGCAAAGAAAAGAAAAGTTTGAGAAGTAAAACTTTATCCTTGATTTTTGACTTCGTACCTATATCCTAATTTTTTGTTGATATTAGGTTATGATTTTTAGTACCAGTAGAACTATGAAAAATGTATTAGAAGATTTGATGTGTTTCAGTTCCTAAGAAAAACACTTTTAGTTCAGTGGGAGCTATTCACGGCGTAACTACATTGCTTTGCTAGAAATCTATCACCCGTCTATCGTTCGACCGTCTGAAATTAATCTTAACAAAGCACCGAAATTCATTAAAACAAAATCAAAAGTGAAAAAGTAACTAAAATGACTTATTGCACATTGGGCATGAACTGAATACTTCAAAGTCGTATTTTCGTAGACATGCAAGGGGTTCGGTCAGCATCAAAGTTGGAACAAGAATGTAACTTACCCCATCCCCAAAGAACTATTCTTCCTAAATAGCCGATTCCGCAAACAAAACTGATGTGTCATAGAATGAAAGCACCAAAAATGAAATTGTTCAGTAGTTTCCAACGTTTAATTATCAATTACGACTTAACTCAGGCCATGAGTCCATAACGAAAGTGAACAGCGCAGATTGGGAGTAAAAACATAACCTCTCAATGTAAATATTCCATTGGCACCAAATGATATATGTTTAACAGTTTCGTCAAATTTTAAGTTATTATCCGTGGTGAGGAAAATAGTATCAATTTCATTATACTAAAATATTTTGTAAATAACATTTCCCTTTACACAGATTAAAAAAAAATATTTTCAGAGAGCTTTCAGAAAACTCTCAAAGATATTACCTGAAAATATTAATGAACAATGAATAATAAATACCATTGCCCATTGTATGTACTTTAGTACAGATATTAGAAATCACTGTCTACATCTTGAAAGATTTATAAATTGCTCTGTTCATTGTTTAGTTCTTGAAATCGAGCAATGACGCTTCGATGGCACACTTTATAAACTTTGACCCTCCCAGAAGTACATGCACTTTTATCATTTCATTTGGATTATTTATCATAATTTTGTCCCTCCTCGTTGGATTGATGCTGAATGAAACACTACGATTCAAAATATACTTACGAAAATTGAAACATCTCCAGATTCAGCAATCAAAATTATATTTCAAAATGATAATACTATTAGAAATGATGATAATATTGATGACAATAGACATATTGATGACAAAGTATTCACTGGAATTTACATGACACCAGGCCCTGAGACCCTGAAATGTTGGAATTGAAAGTAACGTATTTTTTTAATGTTTACTAATATGATTTTATCGATCAAAACCTTAAAAGTACGAATACATATTTCATTCTTCAAACAAGAAAATACACTCTGAATAGTAGAAAGTCATCAAGAGGCTGTTTATTCGTATATAATTAGAAAAATATGAAAGAAATGCAATTAAACATAAAGCATTACTAGATTGGAATGATTTCATAGTTTTTTTCCATAAATTGATTCAGTAAATTTAAGTAGAAATAGCTTCAAACGAATCCCTAAAGAGCTTTTTAAGCGCATACCGTAATGAGCAAACTATCAAATCGTAAAAAAATAAATGTAAAAAAAAAACAATCCAAAGTGTGTTCTAAAAAATATTGTGATTTATTTGTAATTTAAAGATTTCATTAATAATCAACGTTTTATTAATATTCTTCCAATATATTTACACATGCTACGTACAACCATACAGTTTTCTCAATAACTGTCATAAAGCAAAATTCCATACATACGTAGAACTTTTCTAACTTTACATATACCTAAATGATTTCAACCTTGACACGATAGCTACTATTTAGTCGCCAATGAACCAATTAAATTTACAAAAACAACACCCTTGCATTATGTACCTGCATATTCAAACCTTGTTATTTACAAAATCTTATCATTTTCCTCATCTGACGTTTGACAACGAGAGCAAACAGACTCTTCTATCATGTAACAGGAATAAATTTAATCCAGTTTCTAAAACTTTCATATTTCAATGTTGTTTATCAATACTTTCTGAGAAAGAATCGGATTCCAGACTCTGAAAACTTTTTAGATTCTTCATAGTTTTCTAATAAGAAATCAGGATTTGTTTCCCTCCGACTGTCTTTAGAGTTGCAACCACTTGTATAACTTCTTTCGACTTGAATCTTAAAACATCGTACCAATAATATTGAAAAATACTCTTTCTAACAGTGGTGTTTTTTTTTTATCATTATGTTATTAATATCATTTACCTCGTGTTCATGGTGAATTCAGTCTATCTTTCATACAACTTGGTGACAATTCTTTTCTCCCACCTGAGGAAATTCATCTTTTTCCAGCATTAATTCCACAGGAAATTCAGACCATTTGTAACTGCTTATTTGTAGACGTTTTATTTGTGGAATGGAAATGACTTTTTATCCAAATAAATAAACCAACGTAACACGGATCGAACTGCATGTCGATATATCAATTTGGTTGTGAAAAGTAGAAATGACAATTATCTGAATGAATAAACCTGCCTAACAGGAATCGGATTGTACCAATCGTTATGTTATGGAACAGAGAAATAACTCTATTATCCGAATCAATATTCTTTCTTTACAGGGAACAGGTCGCATGTCGATGTACTAACTGATCGATTGAGTAAAGAATATGTGAATGAATAAGATGAAAAATCTTGCAGGATTACAAAGTGAGCGAATGTAGCTTCTATGATACCATTCCATAGGACCAGATTGAATAGCAATTTATTTGCATTGTGATCAGGTATTTGAGAAAATGATTACAACTGCCTTAACACAGGGAGGAATTCGTCTGAAGTTATGCATTCGACCTGGGTCATACTTGAGCTGCACATGGCCTTAAGATTTAGGTAAATCTTACAAAATCATTTTTTATTTCACATGTTTTTTTCTGAGATCTCGAACTGTTTGAGGATTTAATATGTTACAAAAAGATGAATTTTAAAGACGGATTCTTCATCTTCATCTCTTTCTATGAAGTTCGTAAAGTTTTTTTTTCATTTTTGTTTCGATTTTATTGAGAACAATAGCTTACAAAAGAAAAACAATCTCCCCAGGAAATGTTATGCTATGGGAGCCCCATCAATGTTAAATCTAGTCCTGCATGTAGCAAAGAGTTTGTTTCCAATGAGAAAGACAAAAGGGCAATCAAACATTAATTCGATGCCTTCAAAAAGCATCAGTGATTAGAAACAGAGTTGAAAGGACTATTTCTCATACTTTCAGGATTATCCTTTCCGTCTTTGTACTTTCATCAAATACTTCGATCTTCATTAGTTACATGCAAACTCTTGATAAGTACATCTGAATAAAAACCCGAAGGATATATTGGTTTTATCACTTAATCTGGCCTTCATAAAGTGAATACACAAGATGAATACCTAAATTTGAGAAAGACCCGAATATTATATATTGTTGTTTTTATCACAATTATTTTATTCTGAGTAAGTGTCATGAAAATATCATTCAGGGAAATACCTGTAAACTAATGACTCAAACCTTTGAACGTTTACATCCTTCCGTGTACGTAACATTTATTAAGGTTTAAACACTTTCCCTTCGTCTGTATTGAACGAGTGCCATGAAAACTTCATGTCGGAAAATACCTGCAGTTCAAAATTTTTCCCTTGACGAAACTAATAATTTAAACATCGAAACATTTACATCCTTTCCTGCACGTAACATTAATTAAGGCTTTAACATTTCCTCTTAATCTGTATTGAACGAGGGCCATGAAAATTTTATGTCAGAAAATACCTGCAGTTCCAACGCTTTTATCTTGACAAATCTAATAATTGAATCAGGGAAACATCCTTTCATGCATGTAACATCGATCAGGGTGATAGATCGAACACAGGGACGGACACGGAATATCACAGGTGTTAAAACAGGTTGGTGATCGATTTTGTGTCAATGTGTCTGGACAAAGGTAACAACTAATTAGTAATTAGTGAGCCAAGGAATAGGATGAGATTCGGGAGCCCCATGCCCCCCGTCAAAGCGCCATAGCCGTGGCAGGTCAGTCAGAAATATCTCTGCAGCGGTGAATAATGCGCACTGAACCGTGAACAGGCTTGCAAATATTTTTTTTTTAAAGAAATATATTCCGTGAAGAAATCTATAAATAGCATGTAAACTTGGTTTTGTCCAGCCATATACCAAATATGGTCAAAAGAAGATCGTGTTTCATAAATAATATTAATCAAAGGATGGTTGCCTGTTTATCTTGAACATGAGCATTCGAGATCCAAGCATATTACCTGGGCTTGAATATATTCATAGGTAGTAAACACTGGACGCCGGTCAGCACGCAAACTCTCACACACATGCAAACACGCTTATAATGGTTAATGATGATGATGATGATGATGATAATTATATATATGAATCTTCTATCTAGCCTTTCCCTAATTTCACTTTCTTTACTTTATTTTTGTTTTTATTATTTGATTGGTTTGTCGGGTTTTGATGGTATTTCTGATAACTTTCCACCACTTGTAGGCACTGTCTACACGTGGTGTTAGTTGGTTGTATTAAATCCCCTTAACATTCATAGTGGATTAGCTTCTACACATACAAGATAATCATGAAGAGATGTTGTTATTTGTTTTAGAGGATTGAACTGTTTTTTCAGGGGTTGAGGGTATAATAATAAATCAACTATGGCAATCGATTTCGGTATACATGTGTATGGGATGTTAGTCATTTTATAAAAAAAAATTGAACGGTATCTTCACTTGGTTGCTACTTATTTTTTTCGATTTAGTATGTCTCTTTTTTTAGTGAGGGTGAAACTTTCTAATTCTTCCTTCAGACATAGGTAACATGGACTTTCAATATACTGGCATGTGTGTATTTGTTTAGATAATTATCATTTCACCGTGAATTGAGACTGCAGTCTTTGCATTCCCAGTAATGTGTGGATAGTGATGTAATGTCTAGATATTTTTCATTTGAAAACGATGACGTATGGCTCGGTATTCCTAACTTGGATGGTGTCTTTGATATCTCTATGTAATATTTCGTTTCCAAGGGTTTGTTTTGGTTTGATATTTCAGTTTGATATACAGTATTAAAATTTGGACATTTTTTTTTGCAAAAGGGACTTATTGTTATGAGAACAATTGCATATTTTTTTCTTCACTAGTATTATTCGTTATTAGTTTGTGCTTATACTTTTTTATGGTTTTTGGAAAGTTATAATCACAGTTATTCCTCAATTTCAGTTTGTTGTGAATATTTGTTAGGTATTTTACTCAATAGATTGCTTGAAAGGGAGGCCTTATTATTTTCGGGAGATTGTCCCTATCATAGTTCTGACTCGTCGATGATGGTGTGTAACAGATAATCTTTCTATCTCATCTGTTTTTGTCGTCTCTTTATTTTACTTCATCCGTTTTCACCTTTTCATCATGATCAATCGAATCATTCACCGGAAGAAGCAAAAAGGGCACAAAAATAAAACTGTTAGTATTACAAATCCTTAATTCACCATATTCGAAGCTACTCTGAGTAAAAGTTTTTGTATTGAGTGCTTTTATGATATAAAACTATAACATATCGTATATTTGATATCAGATTTGTACTTTAGCATGTATGTATGTATTATGTCGGTATGTATGTGTGTATGTATATATGTATGTATGTCTCTCCCTCTCTCTCTTTCTCTCTCTCTCTCTCTCTCTCTCTCTATATATATATATATATATATATATATATATATATATATATATCTTCTGTTTCACAGAATTTCACTTTACGTTATTTTATACCACGAATCGACACGCTGAGTTATGTTCTGATAGGGAAACACGTGAAAAACAGGATGATGAAATTAACAATAATGATTTGTCTATCAAGTCCTTCAAAATTACTGGAAGGTGCAAACAGCATAGATTTCCAAAAATAACACACGTACCTTCATAACATACCCTCTAATAATCGTTAAAAAGTACAGGCATCCATATTTGTCCTGTTTTCGGTTCAGTAATTTCTTCCAATCTCAGCTTCCTTACCGTCTGCGTTTACGAATTAATTGCCGCTAAAACTAATTTCCCGGTTTGATTTCATTTTATCTTTAGCTGTAAATCAAGACATTTGTTTTTATTAGAAATAATTGCTTCGTACATTAACTTGTTTAGTTCTATCGTCGCTCTTCCATCATCTTTGATTAATTCCTTTAAGTTAATTGTTAACATAATAAAAGTGCCGACTGCTGACTAATCTGTCGGAAGAGGGACACAGAAGGTCAACACAAAGGGCGTGAAAGAACTCTGTGAACTCCTTTATTAAATTTGCAAAAGTTAAAACACATCAACCTGAGCCTCTAACAAGTGAAAGTTCTTTTCAAGTCCCTTCCAGATAATTCTTAATGACCTTTTGAAAATCAGATAAAGCAGAAAACTCTTGTTGCTGTAAAATCCATTGCAGTATACCTTTTCTCAAGCAAGATGAAAAATACAGCAAGCAAATTAAAAAAAACGAACAGAATTTAATCAAGACACAAACAAAATGGAAAAATAAGTCAAGCAAATTAAGAAATAAGACAAGCAAAATAAAAAAAATTTTAGACAGACAAAATGAAAAATAAGAAGCAAATTACAAAAAAGACAGCAAGTAAATCGATCAAGTGAACTGAATCGATTAACTTAAATGATTATATATATATATCTATATCTATATCTATATCTATATCTCTATATATATATATATATATATATATATATATATATATATATATATATATATATATATATATATATATATAGCTCCTGCTATAGTTACTGCAAATGTTGATTTTTAATTAAAATTAGAAGCACCTTGTCTCGTCATATATTCTGATAGAAAGATAATTCATTTTTTTCTTCATCATAGCTCGAATTTGTTCTAGCTGAGATCAAAAGCTCATTTCAGTAAATATTCAAAAAAGTAAAAAATCTGACCCTTAGTTGAAAATGGAACTTTTTTTCACATCAAATGAAACTAATGATTTCAACCTATATTTATACCATCGTCATCACCCTAGTCTGTTTGCACTGACGAAATCACGTCTTTTGCGAGATTTGTCCAGAAAATATCAAGCCATTCTAAATTGTCGATAAAATAGCCAACCCAAAGCAATGGCTACTTCATCATCTTCAAGGTACTCCGATTGTGACATCATGCACTCATCGCAGCGTCGCTAATACTTTTCAAAATAGGAATCCGTCATTTTTCAGGACCGTTATCAGCAGCCACATCTCGTACTCTTGAATCCCACCATCAGTACCAATATTTCTTTCAAGGAGAGTTTTAGCTCGGGGTAAGAGCCACAAATGACAGGGTACCAAATCCTGACGGTACGAAGGTACCAGTCCTGATATTGCAATGTTTTGCTAAAGAACATTGCATAAAACGAGCAGAATGACTTGCCAGAGGCTTCAAGATGCGACAGTAACTTCCTACATAGAACCACTCAACGGTGTCTGACTGCCAACTGAGTGCCCCCCCCCTCTGAGTGAGTGTCTCTTCATACGTATGCAGTAAAATCCTTTCTGGTTGGTTACCAGGTAACATTAAGGTCGTAAGGCCAGTTTCAAGACATATTTAAGATGGCTAAATACTTTCGAGAGAGCTTTCTGAATACGTAACTAATACTCTGACCCCGGGGTGAATAATTGCTTGCCGCTAGCCATAATCAGATTGAATAAATAGCTCCAGGCGCGAATAGATCAGGAACGTGTAGAATGTATTCGCTTACACTGACCTCTGTCCCTGGGGTTTCATTGATTTCACCCTCCCAGCCTTGGGAGATGACAATGGTGTTCCGCTGTTTGACCGATGGGGTAGAAGGAACCCCGCCTTTCTCAATTGCAATCGATTTTAAGGACATTTCTTGACGGCTCGAAGGCTAAACGTGGTTGCTGGTGTCGAAATTGTTATCAATAGTGTCTCATTGGATTTAATTTTCTTCCAAAATACAACGAAGAAAGAAGGACAAATTCCGATTTGTTGAGAGAATCATGTCTTGGAGATGCTGAAAATGATGAAATCTTCAAGATTTGCTGCTATTGTTCCTCGGAATGGGTGGAAAAAAAAGATTTTATGATAATATATTTATACTAAAACAGAACCCGTCAAAAATAAAAGGATTATTTACACATTGATCGACGATTCTAACCAGGATAAGATCATGCATGACATGCCGACGATCAGAGAGTCGTTACCAGCCACCAGTCTCGGATAAGAAAGTAATATGTGTGTGTTGATTGAAAATGTAACTGTAAAAAAATTGATTAATTTTCTACATAATATAACACAATTTACTATTTATTCTGTCGGACCAAATAATGTCCTTCTTCAATATATATATATATATATATATATATATATATATATATATATATATATATATATATATATATATATATATATGTATATATATATATATATATATATATATATATATATATATATATATATAGATATATATATGTATATATATATATATATATATATATATATAGAGAGAGAGAGAGAGAGAGATCGATAGATAGATACACATTTACATATACGCAGATACACATCGCGTTGTATATATTCAGTTAGCAATGTGGTAAGTTAACTTGTCATGAAACCACAAAAATTCAAATAGGAAGATCATGATGCTCTGGTCCTCCAATTCAGCCTTTTGAACCAATCATTCTTCACCAAAATTCGAGCATCGATAATAGTTTGAAATACGACACAATATCAACTTTTAGTCGGACTAACATTAATTGTGCACAAACTTATTGTGCGAAGACGCAAATCATATAAATATGTGTGTGTTCGTCTGTCTGTAAATTAGATTTAAGATTAGATATTGTTATGAATTCAACCATTTCTCTCGACACAGAAAATTAAAAAATGAATGTGTTTATCTAAATAATAATAATGTAATAATGTAAGAATTGGACGAAAAAAGTGAATAAATTTCACCAAGCGAGAATTCAATGAGAAAAGATAACATATATACATATACATATATATATATATATACATATATATATATATATGTCTATATATATATATATACATACATATATATATATATATATATATATATATATATATATATATATATATATATATATATATGTATATGTATGTGTGTGTGTGCATGTGTGTGTGTGTGTGTGTGTGTGTGCGTGCATTTGCCTATGTGCGTATTCATGCATATTTGTGTCTGTTTTTATGGGTGTGTATCTATCAGCGTGTGTATGTATGTTTGAGTGTGCGTTTGAAGTTTGGAGATACCGATTACTTCATCATTCAAAATTTGTATTTCCTCATTCACAAGATTCCGTCGAATGACATTTCCTTCTTTCTTTAGGAAACTTCAATGCAAAGAAAATTACATGAAGTCTAACTAGAAGAAATACTCAAAAGAATCGTGTCATGAGTATTGAAATATGAAATTTGAAATATATAGAGACGTACTTAAATCAGAAGTTACTGGGAGCCAATAACTGGAGACAGGATGACAGAGTTTGATGATGTGATGTTCTTCCAAAATACCATACCGAAAACATCATCCCAATTGTTAACTGTTTGGCCACCTGCACTTTATCATAAGGAAAATAGGAAGAAGCAATTAGATATGAAAAAAAAAAAAAGATTTGGAAAGAAAAGTAAAATGGAACTGCGAAGAGAAAAGAATCTGAAAGATTAGTGAAACATTATTAACAGTATAACAAACGGTGGGAATCTAATATACTGCAGTATCTGGATCCTATGGTACTGTTCTGAAGGAAGCATCTCTAGCATTTGATCAGATTTTCTGCTCAAAAATACGCGGGATTGAGTTCAATTCCACTTCCTTTTATTTTCTCGTCTTTTTTTTCTCTTCTCGTCAGCCATGTTCAGCCGTTCTCTTTTTGCAAAAATCTTTGTGTTCCAAGCCTCACCCCACAATGTATCTCTACTCTGTTTTTCTCTATTTCCTCTGCGCTCATCGTGATTTTCGTGTTGCAATTTTTTTTCCAAAACTTCTCCTATACTTCAGCGTTTTCAAAGTATTTTTTAGAGTCATGGATCAACAAGTTACATAAGATAATCAAGATTATGATAAGAAAGATAAGAGATACATTGAAGGAAAATTTGACAGACTGACGGACATAGAGACTCTTCAAATCCCAGTTTAGAATAATGCCTCAAAATTGACTGTATATCTATCCTTTTAACCACCTTCATCAGGTCTTTCGTACAGCTGATTATTTTATACACACACACACACTCACACTCACACTCACACACACACACATATATATATGTGTGTGTGTGTGTGTGTGTGTATATATATATATATATATATATATGTGTGTGTGTGTGTGTATGTGTGTGTGTGTATGATAGATATTATTTTGATGTATACATATAATACTTTTTGGAGTAAAGCTCTGTAAAAAAGTTACTTTGGTGCACCTTAATGACTTGTTGATTGCCAGTTACTGAAATCAAATATTGATTGTTTGCCAAATAGCCTTGCATTCAGCAACAGGGAGTGAAAAACATCTTTAAGCCAGAGGGAAGACAAACAATACATGATGGATGTTTGTTGAAGCACAAAACTCTAGCAAAAGGAAGACGTGTTATCTTGTCATGATGAACAGTGTTTCCGTTTTTCCTGAAATAAATTCGGTCTGAAAAGTGTAAACAAAGTTTATTGTTATTATATCCGGAGGGAAAGTAAGATGTACGATTTCTTTACACAAGGCAACATAAAGAGAAACCTGAAAATAATGTTAGGAGCAGAATTGTCAGTTCACTCCACAAGACGATTTCAGTGACTCTAACTATGCCGAGGACATTCACTCCGCCTAAAGGAATGATTAGGCTACAGTTAACTCATAAAGTACGGAATATACTCTCTTTAGAGCAGTCACTCTGTCTAAAGTCACTCATTCTGAAATAGCCATTTTGAAGTCACTCCCTCAAGTGAAGCCATCATGATTGAAGTCATTCTCTCTAATTCAGCCATTTTGTCAAGAGCCACTCTCTCTCACTCTCTCTCTCTCTCTCTCTCTCTCTCTCTCTCTCTCTCTCTCTCTCTCTCTCTTTGAGCAGCCATTCGGTCAAAAGTTAATCTCTCTCTAAAGCTGCTGTGACGCACTATATAGTCCCATGTATGTGTGTGCGTGTGTGTGTGTGTATTAGTGTGTGTGCATGTACGTAGGGAGAGGGGTTCTGGAACATGTGAAGGCATGAAACCTTAATTGATAAATAAATTTCTGATTCTGATGTGGTCCGTTGAACCTGAGAGTAGCTGTAGAGCGCACCGTTGCCAAAAAGGTTGGAAACAGTTCCTCTGAATCATCAGAGAGCATAATTCAAAAGTCAACTCCTAGAAGAATTTAATCGTAGTTGGATGGTAAATTAATGAAATTAATCCTCACTAAATGTACTGTGGCTGTTTTTATGGCTCTGAAAAAGATCACAGATCTCAGATATACTTCAAATTAAGTTGTTTCTTCACTTTACACCTTTTCGGCTTTATCTTTAAGGAAAACTTTTATAGATTATACCTGATTGAACTCGTGCTATCTCTACTAAGTTCAATGATGAGTGTCTGCCTGTTGCTTGTCAAGAATTAGTCGATCATTCTTCAGGACTTTCGATTCAAATATGAAATACCAAATGGAAAATTGATTATATCAAATAATCTCAAGTCTTGATGAGGAATTTAATAATCAACATTCTGTAGCAGATGATTTTTCACCATCATTGCCCAGGGCTCCACTGTCATTTCACACCGAGTGTGAATGCTTTTAGATCTAAGATCAAAAGTCGATTAATCACTTCATAAGGACTGTGTATTCCCACCATGGATTTCAATATCACCACGTGAGGGAAGTCACGAGAGAAATCAAACATGTTTATCTCAAATTGATTAACCATTCGTTTTAACCCATTCATATCCAATTGGAGATTCTAATTGCATCAAGAACACGATTCCCGTTGCATGAAGGAAGATAGTACCCGAAAACAGATAAATCGGTTATCATCGCAGCCAAAATTGTCTGGAAAATTCTTCAATCGTTTTTTCTTTTCCAGATCATAAACTATTTTGATACACTGAAATATTTGGACTATTATCCTTGTTTTGATGGCTACAATCACAGCCTTTCTGCCATTTTAACCTCCGGCCTTCTCAAGAAGAAAACGCATATGTCAGAGCTATTCTAAAGGCTATTAACAAACTTATATGGCCATGTCCATATACGTATGTTATGTTGCAAGGATTTCAGATGATGGTGTTTATCTGAATAGGATCTGAATGTTTTGGCCCAGGGATGATTGGAAGTGAAAAAAATGGCTGACTCCGCACGAAGTCTTTCCAAAAACGGTTGATGATTATGATAAAAATCCAATACACCAAAAGAAGCTCACTGACATTCAGTTTAAATGACACGAAATCAATTTTATCAGCTTCCAACAAAGTGTGTCTTGCACTGATTGTTCGTTTATTTATTTCTGTGCACTCCCCAAAGAGTATAGGGCCGCTAAAAACTATATAGCTCTCTATTATCCAACTGCAGTCTAAATGAAATCCGGAAAAAAGCCGTAGATATCATGAAACTTGATCATTAACAAAAGTAAGCCGTGCAAATAAGGTACCTCGTGGGGAACAAAGTCAATGTTAATTCTTTGTATAGTTATTTCTATAACCTCTGCACTATTTGTAAACAAATTCAACACAAGTACAAGGTTGAATTCGCATACCATCCTCTGAGGTTCAATCTCACAGTCGACGGCTTCAAGGCATTTCAACGCTACCCTATTGCAAGTTTTGCAATTACCAATCAATTGCATACAATTGGAGTCTTTTGATATAACACTAAATATGATATTGATATTTACAAAGCTTAACATTGTACCACACGTTGAGGGGGATTACGAACAAGAAGTAGATAATAAGTGAGCTTCACTTAATATGGCAAGAATCAAAATGGAAGTTGAATAGACTTCTTTTTCGCCATTTCTCAACTCGGGCAATGCACAAAACGGATTTCCTGTTTTCCCAATCTCATATAGATCAATGTTTTACAAAATCGATTAATATTTAGACAAGTATCACTTTTTCAATTATTGTGATTTACTATGTTTTGCCCTAGATGAAATGAATACTTTTTCAAAGGCTACAGACTCTTTCAAGTACGTGGCAAAGCCCTCTCTCTCTCTCTATCTCTCTTTCTGTCTATCTCTCACTCTTTATATATATATATATATATATATATATATATATATATATATATATATATATATATATATATATACATATATATACAACCAAACAGGAAAATGGAAAATCTGTTCTTTGATATATTTCGTCTACCAAAGATAAAAAAAGGATTATTTACAATGTTTACGTATGGAAAATGAGCTTTAATGGAAAGGATAGTCTGATGCACAAAAAACAAAACAAATAATGTCATCACTTAGTTTGAGAGGACCTCGTGATACGCTACATAAGATTTTCTACCATTGGGTGCCAGGATCTATCCTTAAAATAACCAATATAGATCTGTCCATGGAGGAAGCATCTCTAGATATCGTTTTTGTCCTTGGTTACAATTTTCAGAAATGACGTTAGGTAACCTATTGTGACCTCTAGCATTACTCTCACATTGCCTATAACTTTCACCCTGTAGAGATAAATCCCTATGTAGAATTTTCGCAGTGTTCTAGCACACAATACAGAATTGACTAAAGATGACTACGAACGGGATATTGTCAAATCTAATGTCAAAATATAAATGCTTTAAGCATGAAAGAATCTACCTATTTATCTGACTTTAGTTTCATTGATGTAAAAGTTGCGGCTAAAGACTTGGAAAATTGGCTTGGATTGACCAAAACTCAGGTCAATATCGCATTGCTTTTGACCTTTGTCAGAGGAAGATTGACCAAAATGCCAACTTTCAATTACTCAGGTATGATATTGCTAAAAGTTCGGAAATTGATTTGAAACTTTAGAAGTTGACAATCGGTGACCTTGAACACTTAGCCATTTACCTTTGTTGAATAACCACACTCCAGTGTCTTTGCCAAAACCTTTGCTTAGTCTCAGTGCATATTTGTTTGAAGGGTCTGACAATGGGATGAGAATGATACCCCTAAACTGTACAGAATTCGTTGTAAGGGAGACAGCAATTGACGGATCGGCCAACAATTATATACTACTAAAACTAATGTCCCGTGGTGTTTGATGTGCGAAGACGTGTCTAAAAAATAACTGTAAGCTAAATGTCAGCATTCTTGATAAAATAATGATAAGATACAGAAAATGGGCTGAAAATGGCCACAAATAACTTCTTGTGACTCCTTAAATTATTTCAAAACTCAACTCTGCATTGGTCAGGAATGACCTCTGGTGACATGAGGTTAATTTCATATAATTCAATCCCAATATATATATATATATATATATATATATATATATATATATATATATATATTCGACAAAGCTTAACAGCTTTAAACACTAAACATTAGAAAAAACTTTCTATTAGATTTTAGTGTCACTTCAATTACCCTTTTTTTCCATGTCCATCAATGCAATTTATGTGATTTTCCTTGTTATATACTTTTATGTATTTATGTGAAGATATATATATATATATATACATATATATATGTATGTATGTATGTATGTATGTATATATATATGTATAACATAGATAGATAGATAGATAGATAGATAGATAGATAGATAGATAGATAGATAGATAGATAGATGGAGAGATAAATAGATACATAGATAGATATATAGATAGATATGCATATATTGAAATGAATAGATGGATAAATAGGAAGAAAAGATTACGATATCAATACAGAAATAAAGAGAAAAAGAAATATTACTGGACTGGAATTAGCATTGACATACGTGAACAGACCAAGGTAGATAGGTATATATATATATATATATATATATATATATATATATATATATATATATATATATATATATATATATAAATATAGATATAGATATATAGATAGATATAGAAGGACTGAGTTGGATAATTGCTAAGATATGCCTTCATAGAAAAGCCTGGTATAAAAGCTCCTATACAACTGACTCTTCGGCATTCCATAGCAAAGCAGTTCTACAGAGAAGTTGCCGCATCTCCTTTTCTAACTCTTTAAATCGATTTTCGTTGTCAATGAAGTAACATTCATTAATTAGATACATCGACTTTTTTTAAGACGTACGACGAGCGGAGACGTTTTTTTCACGATGTGCCACTGGCATTCTCATTTTGGAGCTCCACGAATGTATTAATCTGTCCACAGAGCACCACTATAACAAATACACACAAACATGCACACACACATGCACCCCCCATATATATATATATATATATATATATATATATATATATATATATATATATATATATATATATATATATCCTGCCTTGTCCACATTTTCTGAAAAATACTAATAAGCAAGTAAACGAATCTATTAAATTGTGCAGTGAGTGCAGGGATCTCTTAACTAAAGAGTGCACTCGTATCGTGTGCATATGCATGTTTGTATGCATGTGTGCATGCATGTGTGCATATATGTCCAAAGATACGTCGTTGCCGTGTGCATGGGTAGATACAGCAAAAACGCAAGAAGCACTGATACGAGAAATTGATTGAATTAATACTCGACTCATATATTGACTTAGTCTGGTTCATGATTTGAATAGTAGAACATCCAGTGAAAAGTGAACATACTGCATAAGTGATTGGTTATTGTTGATAATCACGCGACGGTAGGTCTTCATCTGTGAACAAAACGAGTGAAAACTGTCGGTTCATATTATTTTACTTGTATTCTTCCTGACTGATTATTTCTTTTTATCGGATCCATCAATCACCTGATGAAAGTGAATCTAGAATATATATTTTGCCGTCATGTAAGCAACTAAACCGAGAAAAAAACTTTACTTCCACGTCTACCACTAATATTTGGATATTTTAAAGTCTTTTTTCATATTCATAAAAGAAGCAACCTTCATTCTGTTTGAGATGAAAAAACAGTTATAATAAAATATTTTCTGCATGATTTATCCATATATAATCTGGTTATCCTTTATTTCACATACGAAAAACATATGGAACGTTTGTTTTTTGTTCATTTTTTAAATGAATCAAAGCTTATTATTTTCTCCACTTAACGTTTTGTCTTGAGATTTTAGATCTGATCACCTTTAACTTAAAGGTTGATATAATAAAAACACTTGAATTATCAATAACCTAAATAAACAGAGAAAAACTATTACATTAGATTCATGCTTCTTGTTACTCTATCCATACATAAATGACCCAGTCATTCTGACCAGTATATCCAACTTATTTACAAGAAACACAGAATCGAAGTATTTTGATGCATTGACGTGTGTTTGACTGGTTAAAATATTAGATATAATTAGATGTACCCATAGACCTTCCTTGTTTGTTTTGAAAATTATAAGATAGTTAGAAGTTTATGTGTTTTGGTTTTGTTTTTTTCGGATTATGAATGAGGTGTTCTCCAATGCAACATTGATAATTATGCATGATAGGGACAAAAGCTTCAAGTCCACAGAATATTAGGAAAGGTCATCCCTGAAAAACGTATTCTTTGTTATGAACTTGCCATCTCTCTTAATTTGAGAATCATTATCAATTATTTACATCTTCAAATTAAATTGCTGATGAGAATTAAACTGGTTCATGAAAAAATAATCCAACTCATTCGAATGTTTGCCCGTGAGACATGTTTATGGGTTTCGAAGATAATAACTTCACAGGGAAGTGATCTTGTTAGTAATTTGGAATCACTATGGCAGAAGTCGAATCATGGAAGGAAAACCTTTGATTCCAAGTGTACATTATTAATCAACTCTGCTTCTGTACAGATATTGTGGGAATCGGTAATTACCTATCTTGTATTGTTGCATAATCTGTGCTGAAGGGACATGTTCTGTTACAATATGAATTCTGCATCACACTTTGAATTTATACAGCAGCATTGCATATGGAATAAGTGAATGCAAACATTTTGGAGAAGAGTAATATTTGTTATTTACGTCTTTGGTCATATCAGCACTTAGCTAAGTTACTATTCTACCAGGATATACTTTCAGTACATTTTAATCAATTATTAATGAGTCACTGTTTTTGGTACGAGAATGATTATTGGCGTATAATTATCTGGGGTTGCACTGGAGAACGCATCATCTACGATCGAATTTTTAACTATTGTCAGATACAGAACGTCGAAGAATTCAGAATCAGATTTGTAGCCCCCTGCTACGGGTTTCCTATCTCCAAACTCAATGAGAAATGCAACAAATTTTTTTTGGCCTCCCTTGCATGCATATTTTGAACAAGTCTATAATTTGAATAGAGACCAGATATTTTCGTCTCTATCAAGTAAAATTACTTCCCCTCCAAAGGCAAAGTCAGCCCTGGCATTGATCAAAACATTGTCACTTTATCAATCATGAAAAGTATTTGATTCCTGATGAAAGTTACGTTAACCGATGTAGGGAATATGTTGCAAACTCTTTTGTCAATAATTTGTACCGGCAATTCAAGTCTGCAAGTAGTGTTTCGTTCAATAAAAGCAGAATGGCAGCGATTTGAGTCCAGGCTGCACAAGATACTATATGGCACATTGCTCTAATATAGTTGCACATAAGATGGAAAATTAATGTTTTCACCAGAGTCACCAGGAATGTCAAAATAGAAACCTTTTGGTTGTGAAGTAGTGCTAATGCCAACTTGCATGATGGGATTGATAATTTCAGTCAGTATTTCTGTCTCAGCGTTGGTTATTTGATAACTATCGAGGATTACTGGTACATGTTAGTTAGTTAGGTTTACATCTTCAAATGGTTGAGGTAAACCAACTTTTAAGCAACCAGAATATTCTATGAGAATATTGAATATCACATGCAAAGCGTCATTTCCCAAAACATCGTGATCCTCTTCAGTGTTAATTTTCAATCGTCGCCTGTTTATAATTCCCCAAGAGCTTAAGTGCATCGGTTGGCTGCTAATAAGCTCATATTGTAGCAAACATTGTAAGTAACTTCCAGGGCATTCCAAACACGAATGTTTCTCTTAGAGCATTGTTGAATTCGGAATCATTGTTTGATGAATGACGCATTGTGCAAACATCTTTGAATGTGACTGCAAGAATCACATCAACTGTTTTTAAATAATCAAAACCAGTAGCATCAGGAAAGTAAAGGAGTAGAAGTCGAATAAAATTTATCTGTGTTTCTAGCGCTGTGTACATAGTACGGACGACTTTGTTGAATTGTACATTGTCTTTCAATTTCATGGAATATATATTGGATAGGAATGTCGGGACACAGAAATTGGTAAGCATCGGGATCTTCGTTGTGGAGTTTTAACCGAGTAAACTATTTGACATGTATCATGGGCCTGAGTTTTTCCAAGAACTTGTTTAGCCCTACCCTCTGAAATCCACGTGTTGTCCACTTGGTAAATGTACAATAATCCTGTGAATGACATGAAATTAATTATGTATCTTATAACCAGAAAAACTTAGGATGGCATCACGACGTCTTATTGTTACGATATTTGATCCATACATCGTATAAATTATGTTTTTTGTCACAAGAACGGCGTTGGACCTTTGATTGAAAGAATGACGAACATTTTTATGATAGGCATTAACTTTTTTTTAGTAACTGTAAGAATCTAGCCATTTTTAGCTATCAATTAGGCCAATTTGAACATTGCAAGTAACAAAATGTTGATACCCGATGCATCTATACAAGATATATCTTTGAGCCATAAGGTTAACTGAAAATGGAATGAATTCAATCGATTTAATAATTCATTTTATGCAGGTTTAGCAATAAAATCGAAGTAAGGTCCATTCTTTATGGAACCAAATCAATCACTTCACATCGGCCATAAAAATTATCCTTCCTTAAAATTCAAGTAGAAACAAATATCAGGGTCTTTCACACGAATCAAATTTCATTAAAAATAGTTATTCATGATGAAATATTGATGAGCCAAATCCCATAGGAACTTTTGCTTATCAACCATAAAATTATCTGATTGTAGCCACATTTACAGTTGTTTAGAGCTAAAGCAATTGTTTTCTCAGAGCTATCAGAGTGACATTTCTAAAAAAAATGAAAAACTTCTCGAAGAAAAGAAGCTGTTCTTGCAAATAAAAAAAAAAACCTTGTGTTGAAACCTGTTTGCACCACTACAACCATTCCAACGTTCTATTCTATTGTTTTTTTACTTCCTCTCTATTCACGAGAAGGTTTTTTTTAGTGACATTCGAAACACAGGGATTTCAAATTCCCCGTCAGAATTTCTCATTGAAATAGATAAAATATCTCCATTTTATCATGCCAAACATTGTAAAACTTCATATGTTGATTGAAGAATGTGTATCAAAACTTGAACTATTGAAGGATTCGATAAAAATTACATTGTTAGAAAAAAATTAAAACCAAAAAATCAAACGTTATAAAAAATGAGATCTTTTCTCTGTAGATGATAATTTCAAAAGGTAATGAAATTACTATAAATTTGAAACAGGAAAATTACTGGTAAAAATTTATTCGTGTAATTGAAAATAAAATGTTTATATCTATTCGTATATCATATTGCAAAATCATTAATTTATTGAAAGTCATAGGTTTATAGTTCATATGTTTACAACAGTCCTTGTTTCAGTAATTCTTTCATCTATTTTCATTTTTCTATCGTTTCTACAACGAATAGGTTAGGATGTTAGAATTTAACAGTATCGGGACAATCTTTTTTGTCTTTCAAATTCGTTCTTTATTTTTAAACTCTAAGCTTTCCTACTTCCTTTGCATCTGTAACGTATGGACCTAAGCTTATCTCATTACTGTTGCCATGCATATTCCTTTCTCTTATATTTTCTACTCTCTCCCTCCTCTTCGTTCGTCATGACGATGGCTGATTCCATTATTAAATCAAGGGGTGAAATGGTGTTACCAACGTAGTCAATAATGTAATAATCGAAGGAAAATTATGATAATTACATACTGATATGTGTACATGTATCAAGAGTCAGTGTCAGTATTAATATCAGGTATGTACATGATATTCCCGAGATGCACAGACTTAATGGAGCATCTAGACAACATTTTATAATTTAGCATAACCTTTCACATACACACATGCATGTGAACGCGTGCACGCTCGTATACTTATATGTGTGTGTGTGTGTGAGAGAGAGAAATGTGTATATTTCATTATATTATATAGAAGCTTATCTGAAATAGTCTCCCGTCGTTACACGAGTAATATATCACTCAATTCAGTCAACGCAACTGGATTAAACAAGTAAAGAAGATCAGGCTGCAACAGGAGACAAACCTGCCATTGATTGGTAATTGTTTTAACATAGCGATGCACTTACCATTATGCTAAACAGCCTACCAATAAGGCAAAGGGCCGAATAACTGCTTTCAACACAATTTACCTCCTCGTTTATTCCTGGTGTTTTTTCGTCTCTTTCATCGCGAAAGTATGCATTTAGGAAATGGACATATTTGGTCCGACAGAATGAATTATTAATTGTATCAAAATACAGACAGATATATCTGAAATGATTTCCTGTCGTTACAAGGTTAATATATCATTCAATTCAGACAACTTTTCTTGAATTGTTCGTTCTATTTACGTTTTATTTACGTCTAAATTGAATGATATATTAACCGTTAATGAGAGGAAATCATTTCAGATAAGTTTTCAAATAATATATGTAATTTATAATTTATTCTGGCTGACCAAATAAAGTCCATTTCTCAAATATAGATATGCGTGTGAGTGTGTGTGTGTGTGCGTTTGTGTGTGTGTCCATGTGTATTTGTATGTTTGTACGTACCTTCAACGTCCCTCAAAATATATATTTCTGCCAATAATAGTACAAAAAGCATATCATTTCGCAGTTGGCTGCACAGAAACATTTGTTGAATTCTTAAGATCGTCCTGCATTAATATTCAAATTCATAGAATCAACACGTTTTCCCCATTCATCTATTATGTGTTCAAATTCTCCGCAAAGCTTAAAAATTGATGAAATGAAAATCATTCAATTGAAACAATAATGAAAAAGGTTCAAATCGAGATTTCAATTTAAAAATTCTTTTCATGCCTCTAAATATGGTTCTTTGAAAAATATTTTTTGCAGTTGTTTATTCTTGGTGAGTTTCATAGGTATTTTTTCAATTTTTTCAATCTTTTAAACTTTAACTTTAACTACCGTTATCTTCAAGAGACTGATGGGAACATTGTTGTTGGTTTCACAGTATTAATGTGTTCGGGTATTTATATATATATATATATATATATATATATATATATATATATATATCCATACATCTATCTATCTAGGTATCCTGACTTGATACAGACCGTTTATTATTATTATTATTATTATTATTATTATTATTATTATTATTATTATTATTATTATTATTATTATTATTATTTAGGAATCTCACACCAGTTGCCTGGTGGTAACCGCTGGAGTTTGAGTGACAGCAAGTCTCCTCAAGTCTCCAGCCCTCCTCTCCTAATACTCATGGGTCGCAGTAATTCTACGATTTACAGTTTCACACCGGTTGCCCAGTGGTTATCGCTGAAGGCTGAGTGACAATAAGTCTCCTCAGGTCCTCAGCTAACGTCTCCTCCCTCTTTCGCATATCATGACAGAGCTACTATTCGTTGCAGTACTTATATCTCTAGCACCTTCCTCAGTATCTGTGCAGTTCCAAGTAGTGCTGTGGTCTGTACGGTTTCTATCCTCCCCCTAATCCCGATCTCCTCCAGTCTCTCCCTCAGAGTTTTGGGGACAGTTCCTTGAGCGCCCACTATGACCGGTACTACCCTGGTTTTCATGTTCCACATTTTCTTTAATTCCCTTGCTAGGTCCTGGTATTTTCCCCTTTTTTCACCCTCCTTCTTTTTTACTCTATGGTCTGCAGGCACAGCAACGTCTACTATTTGGCAGGCCTTCCTTTTTTTGTCTACTATTACTAAGTCCGGCCTTCTTGCCTGGATGAGCTGGTCAGTTTGGATGTCAAAGTCCCACAGTAGTCTGTGGTTGTCATTCTCCAAAACTGCCTCTGGCTTGTGCTGATACCACTTTTCCCCATGGTTGAATCCCATTTGTTTACTTAGTTCCCAGTGTATCATCGTTGCTACTCTATCGTGTCTATGCTTATACTCCTTCTGGGCGAGTTGACTACATTCACTAGTTATGTGGTTTACTGTCTCATCTCTTTCACCGCACATGCGGCATTTGCTGTTTGTCTGTGTTCTGTCGATTTTCGCTTTTACGTAGTTTGTCCTTATGCTTTTGTTTTGGGCTGCCATGATGAGCGATTCTGTTTCTCTCTTAAAGTTCCCCTTTCGTAACCACGTCCATGATTTCTCGTCTGCTATATCTTTTATCTGTCTTTTAAACTCGCCGTACAATTTTTTCCCTTCCCACTTTTCTTTTCTAGTTTGCTGTACTGTTCCATTGTTTTCTACTTTATTGTTTGTTGCACTATCCCTCGCGCTCTTTATGATTTCTTCACTATTTGTTTGCACATATCTATCTAGGACTACTTTAGCTCTCTGGACACAATCTTCTATGCTGATGAGCCCCCTACCACCTTCTTTTCTCTTAACGTACAGTCTATCTGTATCATCTCTAGGGTGTAATGCTTTATGCATCGTCATAAGTTTCCTTGTTCGCCTATCAATTGATTGGAGCTCTTCCTTTGTCCATCCTAGGAATGGTCCTGTATACCTAACTATTGACACAGCCCAGGTGTTCATTCCTTTTATTAGATTTCTGCTATTTAATTTGGTTTCTAATATTTTCCTTGTCCTTCTGAGGTATTCTCTCTTAATTTTCTCCTTCATCTCTTCCCATTTTATCGTGTCACATTCAAGGAAACCTAGGTACTTGTATCGGTATTGTGCAGTCAATGCCCTAATCTTGTTGTCGTCCGGAAGTTCAATTCCCTCAGTCATTGAAAGCCTTCCTTTGTGCATCACCATGATTGCGCATTTTTCTATCCCAAACTCCATTCCTATGTCCTCACTATATTCCCTTACTTCGTTGAACAGAGTCTCAAGCTCTCCCCTGTTTTTTACAAACAATTTAATATCGTCCATGTACATTAAGTGGTTGACCTTTCCTTTTGTTTTAGAGAATTATTATTATTATTATTATTATTATTATTATTATTATTATTATTATTATTATTATTATTATTATTATTATTATTATTATCCGATAAGTTTTCATGTCAGGACTGACTTGTTGCTGGAGATCCCATATCAGAACGTATCCCCATGCTTTGGAAATGTGCCAGGTATTTTAGCTCACTCAAGTTGTGATACAGCATTGACGGCCTCGGTTCTTCA
>OY735210.1:63565972-63588472 GCA_963457665.1 Thysanoteuthis rhombus | reverse complement strand
ATCTATACCATTTCTAGTGTAGGTGGCTGAACAATTCAAGTATTTCTAGCTATGGGTAAATAGCTTGATGGACTTAGCTCTTAAGCCGTGGTTGACAACCAGCCTTGGAGACGGTTAGCTCTGTATTCAAACTAATGACGTCCATCTTCTCCGTAATCGTACCTTTAGTTCTTCAAAACAGTCTGCAATGTCCTCTTTCGGGATTATCATCAGCTGCTCCGCTACATTCTCATCCCAGTCTGAAATCTCATTCGGAAAAGCCAAAAGTTGCTTGGATTTATCTATAGGCTGTCATGTAGGTGACCCGATGTGATATATTGCACACTCGATGACGTACCAGTACTGACTGAGCAACCCTTTTGGAGTATGTTTGTTTACACTTGAGAGGTAAGGTCCTCTCTGATTAGTTGCCAAATTGTTTTATTTCAATGCAAGCTGTTTTCGAGATATTACTGAATAATTTGTAAACAAACCTTGCACAAAAGTAAAAGTCAAATATAATCAAGTTTTCATGATATCTTATTATGTAGGTCCATTCAATTTTTCTGTTAAATTAAACGTAATCAAATCTTATTCTTATCTTTAAAAAATAAATTTGAGGTGGAAAAAGTTTTCCACGTGAGGTTAGAGTACACGTAAACTTTTCATCATTTATAAATGTTCCATGAATAGCATTCCGTGAGGACAAAACCTTTTCTTGTTAGCCATTAATCAAGGTATCAGCTACTGAATAATTGATTGATCTCCTGGGTGATAATTATCTGCCAAATGTTTGTCACAATATCCACAGGCCAAAAAAGTCGATGCAGCAACCTTATAAGATTTACTCAGCACTAAATACTTACTTGATTGTTAATAGATATAGATTATTTGAATATTTCTGTGATGATCAACATTATCAATGTCATCATCATTATAATAATTATTTGCATTTTCACACTAGTTGCCTGGTGGTTTGCACTGGAGACTGTGTGACAGCAAGTCTCCTCAAGTCTCAAGTCTTCCACTACATGTTCTTGAGGTACACAGCACTGCTGTGGATTACAGCTTCAAACCACCTACCTGTTGGTTATCACTAAAGGCTGTGTGACAATAAGTCTCTTCAAGTTTCCAACCCTAATCTCATCTGTCAAAGCAGCACTGTAATTTGCACCGCCTTCACAATGCTTTTTGCTTGGCTGTTAGGCCATAGCTACCAGCTGGGGGGTCATAAGTCTAATAATACCAGAATTCTCCACTATATTCAAACGCCCCTAAGTAGGATCTTAGTCTGTATAAACTCCCTTTTTTTCAGTTCTTCTATATCGTTTTCAGTGTATTTAGTACCGGTCATAGTTTTTCACTCTCTTTCGAATTTACTCTGTGATATTTAGATACAGCAACGTCTATTCTTTGTTAGACCCTTTTCCTTGTCTTCAATTACCAGATTTGGTCTTTTTGTTTGGATTAGGTGGTCAGTTCGGGCATCAAAGTCCCAGGGTAATTTACAGACTCAATTTTCCAAGGCCCTCTCCAGTTTGTGCTTACACCATTCGTCCACATGGTTCAATCCCATCCGTATTTTTTATTCCCCAGTGTACCTCTATTGTTACCCTGTTGTGTCATTTTTCAAGATTCTCTTTCTGGGTGAGTCGACAACATTTTCAGGTTATGTTGCATAAGGTCTCATCAATATATCCACATAGGCAGCATTTGCTGTTTGTTCTGGTCCGTCGATGTTTGCCTTTATGTAGTTTATCCTGGTTATTATCATTATCTGAACTTGTGGATCTCCGTCGTGTCTTGATATCTATGATATCATCGTTACTCTTGCAAATAATATGAGTATCTCCAAATATTTTTCTACCGATGAAATTCGCACACTATTTCCTGATAGTATCCAGCTTTTTGATGATACTGAAAACTGGTTGCACTATATTTATGAAACTTGAAAAACGATTAAATTGGGTCTTATTGCACACGTAGGGACATATAATCTCCTAAGTGGTTAGTATGTCGGCTGAGAGTTGCAATTTGGTGATATTTTCTGTAAACGTTGCATTCTTAATGACCGAGTGACAACATAGGACACACAAATTCTCCACATATTCTGCAAACATTGTATCTTCAAGATCTGTCAGAGCCTTCCTACGGTCCAGATTCGCCCAAATACGTCTTCTTAATTTTCCTAAAGCTAGAATTGCTTTTAGATGGGAGGGGATTCCAGACCAGAGATTAAAGAGAATGCAACGAGGCAGCAAATGGCGACCCTGAAAGTGGGTGCATACGGTTTTGAAAAATGGAACAGCACTTAGATAAGTGTTGAACGTCTCAAGAAGAGTTCGTTGAAGTGGACTGAAGCGTTATTTCTGTGGTCAGGCTGAAAATCATCTGGTAAATTGTTCTGTTTTCCCCATCCGAGGAAAAAGGCTGGGAAGAGATACATCGAGCTTCTAATTAAAAAAAAACACCAACTTGCTTTCTGTAACTGTGTGGCACATTTTTTGTTTGGCAGAGAGTTGGACACGTAAGTAATCAACTGTACAGCGACGAATATGTGAACTTGTGTGTGTGTTCTGATATACACTCTCTGTGAATACATAGGTATGTATGTGCGTGTCGTGTATTTTAGGGAGAATATAGGGTCGACACGGATAAGAAAGGTTAAGAAAAAAGTGAGAATTTCAGTTGGTAGTGGTTAGCCGTTCGCTAAGACTCTTTAGGTTTTGACCGGGAATATCTGGTTTCTTAAAGAAGTTGGCTAAATTAGACTTTCCCAATCACTTTTGTAAACTAAACGTGCATCCAAACCCGAGCATTTGGACAAGAGAGAAGCAAATGATAATGTATTTATTTTTCATAACTTTTCGTTCTTCATATGGAAGAAAAAGGTTCGAAATCACAACGGGCTTTCTTATTCGAATAATTGCATCACTGCAAGCGAGCAATGAATTGAAATGCACCCAGAATGATGCTCATTTCTGAAAGAAAGCAAGAATTGTGTTTCATGATCGAAGTTTCCACCATCTAACTCATGCAACTCAGTAAGAACGTACGGATAACAGAGAAAGCTTGAGACATCTACACTGCAATTGTCTGCTGGTGAGGTCCACAAGGATGATACAAGAATAAACAACAAAAAACCTCGGATCTTTTTAGTTTATAACGGAATTCATCTCTGAATGAAAAAAATATAATGACTGAAACAACTTTGAAAGAAGGAATTTCTAGTATGATATTTTAAAAAGTTGTACATTTTGCGAATCATTGCTTTTACAACCTTTGAATAACTCAATTCAATGAAATGGTGGAATTTGTAGAGTGTATGACGTCCTCCAGTACTTTTAATCCTTTGATATAGTCACAAAATCACACTTTTCGTTCGGCTTTTGTATACAACTCTTCCGGTTTTTTCAGATGTGCTTTGGACAACTTCAATAAGTCAAACATTGCAATGTATACATACAGTAAGGGGAAATCTTGGTTTTCCCAGCATAACAGAAATGAATTATAAATAATTCACCAGCTGGAATGAAAGTTGTTTAGCAGAGGTTTTTAAGCCAAATACAAAATTAATGATGCTTGCCAAAATAAGTCACAATGAATTGTACTTTTTTGTTTCAATCTTAAATGAATATTTAATACGACGTTGTAAATTTCTTGCTTCCAATCGTGGGATCTGAAAAAATGACATGAATATTTTTGATTTGCCGATTGCTTGGAATTTTACGAACTTCATCTCCTTCATTTTTTTAATGTTGACTACGTATGAATCGATTTGTCATAAAAATAAAACGTTTGAATTATCTATGTATAAAATCCGGCTACATGTGTCTTGACGAGAAATTTTGAAAAAAGTAGAGATGTCAATTAAAACTTACAGACCAAAGGCTCAGTATAAGGAGTCTGATGAACCATTTTTGGAATATTAGATTGACCTACGCCCAGTAGTGTAGCAAGATTTTTTAATACATTCTTTCCATTTCAACGGTGTATTCATTCTTATATGTGTGTATTGTTCTCTGTTTTTGCTTTTATCGATTGTTTGGAAATGTACGATACAATTTGTTCCATATCAATCAGTAGTACATCCATGAACAAATGATTTTACAGATAATATGGAAAAATGCTGAACAATTGGTATAATATTAGTTCGATGATTATTGCTTATCGGGGTTTTCTTTTCTGATGAAATTACATTTTATCAATTTATTTCATCGATTATGGTTGTCTTCTCAAAACTTTGCTGAATATGAATGCCCAATTATAAAGTTTTTATTTGGCCAGATATTTACTCTTTGTCTGGAGATACACAGCGGTACTCAAACGGTTGACTGGCGTTACGCACGACTCAATTAGAAACCAAATATTTCCGAGAAGTATCTTTGAACGATTGTGTTATTCCACATAAATCATCCGTTGATGGAAAGATAACAATTCTATCTCGTTCTCTATCCGTTGCATTCATGATAATAATCAAATGTCTTTGGAAAACCCCAGGCAGAATGCGATTAGGACGAGACGTGATACTTAGGTTATTGAAACCATCTCCAACCTACCCGAGGATATCGCAAAAGATCATTTATTCTTTGATATATCATTGTGACGCATTTCTATTACCCTTTATATCCGTCGGATTCATGATAACAATCAGATGTCTTTCGGAGGGGGATCATTACGACCACAGACATTACAAAGGTTATTGAAAATGTCTCCATCCATCTCCTTCCCCAACACCTCAACTAAACTAAGGATAATCGTGAAAGATTACTCCTTTGATGTGTAATGGTAAAGAACCATTTCATTTTGATAGAAACAACTGGAATGATAATTCTTCAATACAACTTACTTTAGATTTGTTCGTCAGAAAATTGGAAATATTTGATAAAAATAAAAATTTCTAACACATTTCTCTAGGAAATAGAATTTCTGGCAACTGATTTGGGATAACTATCATAGAAAACGTCTTAGAAGGAAATATAATTTCCTCTTGATTGGGTTCTGTTAGACAGGATGTTTAAATCATTGTTCTGGGGAGGCTGAAGGTCGCTTGGCCAAAACGTTGTAGAAAAACCACATGAAATTATAATGTACCCGAAATGATTCTCTTTTTTTTCTCATATTTTAAGTGCAACCTTCTTGAAGTTCGAACCAACTAAATCCAGTTGTACCGGAAAAGTTGGTGATCATATGGAATATGTATATATATATATATATATATATATATATATATATATATATATATATATATATATATATTCCTGAAGAAAGTAAACTCTGCTCGGTTGGAGGTTTCCTTCTCCAAGTTAGGCAACCGTGAGGAAAGGAATGTCTGAACGTCTGTTAAAGAGAAACACAGCCTTAAGCACAATAATCAAAGCCTCTGCCTTCACATTTGAAGATACCGGAAGGGAATTTTTTTTTCTCCGGTGAGAGATCCAGTTATCTTAGCAGACGCAACTGTCAACCAAAACTGTCAACATAGGTTTCTAAAGTTTTCAAGTTGGTCTGGCTGGCTTCCTGGCAATATATGTATCACACACACATACCATACCGATGGGACTTGATACGTATCTGATTGTTTCTTCATTTTCCTCCTTAAATAGATTTTCATTGGAGGGTCCTGTTTACAATGTAAGTTTGTACCGAATTGATCCTTTAGTTAATGCCCAGGGAGCATTAACTTTTTTTTGCATTTAGAGATTGGACTTTTGTCACTCAATACAAGAATAGCTTAATAATGGTTCTTCCTCTTTTTTTCAATCTTATAATAGATCGCCCCTAACATATTTTGCTATTAAAGGTTGTTTGCCATGTGTTGCTTTCTATTGAGTGACCAACCACATTTACCTAAAAATCATTTCAACTGATAAATCACGACCATTTGATGTTGCATCATCTTTCCAATAGTAGACGTGTTTTCTTACAAAAGTTCAGGCTTTATTGATGGTTACTACAATCATATTGGTCTAGTTGCTTGTTAAGTTCATAGATGTTATATGCAGATTGCTTGAGGACGTCTTTGAGACAGTATTTTATTATCTTGCTTGCTTGTATGCATGGACGTTATGTTCCTTGAAAATCCACAAGACGACGAGGAAGGGTAGCCCCTGTTATGATACAAATGAATTGAAATCGATAGGGAACGAGTTAAATATATCTACAGAATTCATTTACATTCCCAATTAATATCAAAAACTGGTCGAAAAATTTTGATTCTGTAAAAATAATCTTATTTTATCGGTTAGTTAGTAAAATTACCTACCCCGCCTTTTTCTTGTTTTCTGAGTGAAACCTGCTTAAATTCATAATTGTCAACCAGATCTTTGTGTCTTCCTCCAGTGCAACTCCATCGATCCAAGAAATAGCTTGAAAAACCTTTTTCTTTTTCTTCAAATCGAATTCTCTCTCCTCACTCTATTTCTGTATCTGACAATACCTTTCATCTCTCATTGACCATATTCAAAACTCTCCCACATCTCTATATACGATCGATCACTTCAGGCTTGAAAGATATAAGTAATGACATTTTACCCATTTTTGTCGATTAAGCCATCCAAGCCTGAAGAGTTTCCAGTTACTCGTGAAGTATGAAATAACAAGCATTCCATCAATAGTTCAATATTCCATCAATAGTTCAATATTCCACTCACCTCGATCTATGGACAAAACAAAAGGTACCCAAAGACAAAATGAGTTAACCCACCAATTGTTATACTAAAGCAAATAGCTGGCTTGATGGATGAAGTAGTTGCAAATTTGCAACCGGTGCCTGTGGTAAACTGAACCCATGTACAAGCCGAGATTAAGAGTGCTGATTACCAAAATAGGCAGCCCACCACACGTTGGAAATTAGTGCAACACAATCTGCTCACTTTACCATCCTTTCCTATTTCCTTGTGTGGTGAAGTGATTTAAGCTACATACACATACAGATAAACTGTATGGAAAATAGAATCGACCAAACAAAATTAAACTCCAGCAGGGACAGTTTGCGTTCACTTGCACTAATGTCCTTGAAAAGGCTAAGACTCCATATCTTTTCTCAAACAGCTAGGGTTAAATATTAGGGCAAACAGGAACCTTCAGGTTTGATGGATAACCAGTCTGAGAAATCGAAAATTCTAAGTTTTGCTTCCGCTTCAAGTAATAGGTCGTGGTCGTTGTAAACAGGAGTCTGAGTGAAGACATTCGTGAGTGATATATAGCAAAGAGGAGTTACTAGGTATTCCGTGTTACTCCAAGAACAACAAAAATCGACCAACCATGACTACGCCAATATAAAATCTTAGTGGGAAATTGTATGATTTTCCTCATGTAAAATATTGTTACATTACAGTATCAGTATTGAATAGATTTCACAGGTTGGACTGGCTATCCTAATGCCTAAGATGGACTGCCTTTCAGGACTTGAATGCTTCAACTGCCCTGCTATTTACACATACCTGGGAGGGGAAATAGACTCATGGCTTTTTCAGAGCATCACAGTGAAGTGAACGTAAGTACCATTGGCTTAAATTTGAACTCGTTTCGCTGATTCCTTTTCCCTAGCCATTAGGCGCTACAACACATACATCCAGCATCTATTACTTTGATATGAGATTATCAATTTAGTTTCCCAGAGAAATTCAAAGAAATCCATCGAGTGTCTTTACCGCTTGCCATATAGACAAAATGCTTCTTGCTATGAAGGATCAAGTCAGAAATTGGAAGCAATGTATCCAGGAACGATGCAAGAAAAGATTCTTCAAGAGATTCAGAATGAAAGAATTCGGGTCAAAAGTGATTCTTCTATAAGCCACATATTGAAATGCATAGCTTGTTGCTTTGGTACGAATGCAAAGATTTCATTTCTTAGAGTCTTCAATGCCTATGGGAATAAAGTATGAAAATCGGGAAAGGGAGATTGTAATTATTCCAATGCAATTATGCTGTATTTTGGTTTGAAAGCCCATGGAATAATCAGGCTTGAAAGAGCTTGGGGGGCTGGGAGTAATAGTTGGGAAACATATGGAGATTAAGAAGAAAAAGAAGAAGAAGAAGAAGAAGAAGAAGAAGAAGAAGAAGAAGAAGAAGAAGAAGAAGGATGAATGAATGAATGAATGAATGAAAGAGAAACTGAAGAAAAGGATGACTGAGCTTATAAATAGACTACAGATTCATTAGGTAACGGAAGGGACGTAAGAATTGAAAGAAGACAGAAATTGTAAAAACCAATGAATGATTTAAAGAAAATGAAGAAACAAATCAATAAAGAAGCAAATGTTATAAGAATGTTCAAAAACGAAAAAAGAAAAAAAAAGCGAGAGAAAAAAGTAGTGAGGAAGATTAAAAGAAAGAAACAAAGAAAGACTGGAAAGAGGCAAATCAAAAGACAGAAACGAAGAAGGAAAAGAGGATAGAAAGAAAGAGAGTAAGTTAATATTGATAGTTGTGGTAAATAAAGTAATTATTTGACTAATACGATTTTTCGCATGTAATGTATAAAATGTCCATCAATGAAGAATCCATTCTCCATTCAGATAGTTAATATATTACACCTACTTATTTGAATGAATTCGTTCCGATTAAGTTGAATTGCAGTGGATATCATATCCTGGAGGAGCGTTTGGAGACTCTTAGATCTCCAATCGTCAGAACCCCTTTTCAGCCTTGCAGATATAATCCAGCACAAAACAGTAAATGATATATCTAGCTCCAGCTTTGCTGCCTGGGGCTGTTGGAAGGACGTTAGAGTGAGTCTCAAATCACTTTAACAGGGCTCTACCACTTGATTTGGAACCAGAGTTGTTCTTCCCCTGGACTAGTTACCTCCTCAAGGTTAGAGAGACCAATATGCTTTGCCATGGGTAAAATAAGGAGAGAGGAGAAATTGATTCATATCTTTCCAGGGGGATTAGCGCAAAATGTATAAACCGAATCAGAGTTTGAACATAGATCGCCAATTTCATTGTTTTGGATGTTACCACTATTCACATTGTATCTATTATTTTGCTTTCACCAAACAGAGGAAACAAACTGCTCATTATGTGTATAGAGAAGGAGAGGCCATACATACAGGGGTAAAAGGGAAGAAAACAAAGAAGGAAAATTGGGAAGGAGAAGAAAGAAATCTTCGTAAAAAGAAATCAAAAGACTTGGAGAAGAATTCAAAGAAAATGAAGAAAATTGGAAAGAAAGAGTAGACAAAGGAGCTTGAAGAGGAAAAAGGAAGAAGTATCGTGAATAGCAACGGGGAAGAAAAAGAACAAAGAAGGAAAGAGGAAGAAGAAAATGAAGAAATAATGATTGAATTATTTTTTCCATATCAAGTTATCTTCATCGTGACAATTATATCAACTTTTCAACGAATCCTTCCATTTTATAAACAGGCTGCTTAAAATAATAGTCGGTGTGTATTTACAAAATGCCTTTTCGCCGAGAAAATTCAAATAACAGCTATCAAAGAAAAATACAGTAAGCTGATCCAAAAATTCAGCATACAAATTAAAAACCACAGCAAGCAAATTGAAAAGTAAGGTGAGTAATTAAAAAATATATAGCAGGAAAATCAAAAGATGAAGCGATCACATTAGAAAAATACAGTGAGAAGATTTGAAAAACAACGACAAAAAAGTGAATCAATAAACATAAATAATCAGTTTATTACATTTACTGCTTCAATTACTGAAAGCCTTTGAGTTGAATCGGTCACACATAACAATAAGTCACCTTCTGTACTCATCATGGTATTCATACGGTTGAAATGTATTTCTTCTGAATTCATTATTTGAATTGATTTGATAAATAACTCGATGGCATCAGTTTCTGAGAACGTGAGATATCGAAAAACAAGGTTAAAAGATAAACAGCAACATCTGAAATTCAAATCATATCACAACTGACGGAGAAAAAACAAAAAAAGCATATATCACAAATCTGAATAAATTTTGTAATATATGTAAGCATATATTTCTTCCTCTGTTTATACGAATAAGGACTGACCAATATCCTTTCGTCGAACAATTACCTTATAACTTATTCTAACTTATTCTAAAAAGGACAGACTGAGGGAGATCAAAAGAGAGAGGGGGTCATGAACACAACTGAGGTAAGAAGTTATTCAGAACGAGAAAGATGAATATAATAATAGAGAGAACTGAACATAGATCTGTACAAATACATCCGGACTTATATGCGAGTGTCTATGTAAATGCAAACGTATCATAGGATTTTGATTATAGATATATGAGTAATGAAACCATCCATCAGTTCTTACGAATCGATCTCTGTTTGTAAATTCATGTTTATACAATGAAATAAAAATCACTCGGATGCAGCGGTTGAAGATAACAATAGGTCACCTTCTCAATTCACCATAATAACTGGTTACGATTTCTCCGGTTCCATTGCATGTTATTTGGATTTATTCAAGAAATAACAAGGTTGCTTCCGTTTTTTTTTTTTCATTTTTTTTTTAAAGATTATGCACAACTGAGATTGTACTGGATTGAATTATAGCGTTCTGATGTAGACGTCAACACACGAAGTAAAAAACAATATTATCACAACTGACAATGGAAATAAATCACTAAATATATTCTTACTCAATGCAAATCATATATATATATATATATATATATATATATATATATATATATATATATATATATATATATATATATGTGTGTGTGTGTATGTGTGTGTGTGAGAGAGAGTATGTATATTCATATGTGTGTGCTTATATATATATATATAGAGAGAGAGAGACGGAGAGAGACAGGGTGAGAAGCATAGTACACTATTCACTTTTCTTATTTGATCTGAGAAAATATACAACTGAGGCTATAGAAGGTGGATCGATGAGTCCACACTCTGATACATAAATAATTAGCAGAATTTGGATCTGAAATTTTCACTGTATGATCTATGCGATTAATATTCACCACTGACTGTGAATTTTTATTACTGCTATATACTATGCTTCGATTCCTATAAATGGCAATTGACTCCTCACCTTCCTTACCCATTTTCGAGCAGCGAAACATAAAAACGGAAAAGGAGTAATACAATCTAAGAATATATCGAAACAAATAGGTCAATAAGTTTTATTGGTTTGGAGAGACCCTTTGGAAGAAATGAATTACTAACCAGTAAGCCTAATGTATAAACAAACATGCAGGATAATATACAATTATTCCACGAGAAAGGACTGGGTTCCCTTCCAAATGGCTGGTCGTATCTAGAAATGGTCGTAAATTGGACAAATTTTTTCTAAGTATTGTCAGCATTGGACTCAAAGATTTGAAAAAAAAACATAACAAAAAAAAAACTCTAAATGGACAACGCTGTTTTTATTCCCCAACAGATTTTCAAGTTTAATTTTTTGATTTCTTTCATTTATTTTGAATCTTTTTTCTTTTTAATTCGCAAAATCAAAAGTTTTCATGATTTTATTTCATTTGTTGCTTTGATATGACATACCTTTCCCGTTTTAAAATTTAGAATTTACCATTCCCATGTGTTTTTGATGGATAGAAATCGTTTTATAAGATTAAACACTGTTACATTTAGGAGTAATAAGTATTCAAGTTATTTACATAGAGCATTGAATGAAGGCTCATGCTCTCAATTGAGAAAAAATACTCTAATTTGTTACAGGAAAATTTATCACATTTTTCAAAGTAGAATTTATCATATTTTATCATAGATTTGCTTTAGAAAGTAATTTTGACCAGAAAAACATCCATTTCAGTGTTTGTATGCTTTTTCAATGTACAAGTATAATTCATTTAGTGTCTTCCACTTCATCAGCTCTCTTACACGCGTACAATCAAGTTTGTTTGTAGTTCCTTTTATTTAGGAGTGTAACTTTTATATTCAATTTTTTTTTCATCTGCATATTTCGGTTGCATAGGATATGTCTGTTTGAGGGTGGCCCGTACATGTATGTTCATTGACTCCCATTCATATCGAAATATGTTTGAAACATTCAACCAAACATAGGTGTTTTCTATTTTAAGCTGCTCTGCTCGGCTGGCTGCGTATGGGCCGTCCCATATAGAGCCGGTAGGCTGATAAAATTCAACATCATGCCCGGAAAAAAATTTTGTTTGTCTGTTCGTTTTTTGAAAATTCCCCTGAAAACTAGATATCAAAAGGTAGTTCAATTCACCATGTAAATTTATACTGAATGTATCCCTTCGTTTGTGCCTTGTGTTTTGTTCTTTTGAGATCGGGACATTTTAAAGATCAAATGAAAGGTGAGAGAAGTAATCATTTATTGCTCACCCCATTCTCTAATTTTCAATCTCTCACTCCAAACATGCTACACTACCAAAAGACGTTTCTCATGTGATGGTTCCTGTCGATTGATTAACTAGGCCTGCTAATAATCTCTTTGTTTCTATTGTTTAGCGATTAAAAAACGAGAAGTTTCTTGGCCTCTGTGTTGGAACGATAGACTGCCTGAAATCATGACCATTTATTTTATGCAGCACGCTAATCATTTCAACCAATCGGGGTAAAGACGTATTTTCCTCTTTTGAGCAGAACAAGAAATAATCAAAATATGCCTGTTCTCATTTCTTTAAAATAAATCAATGCAAATCTGTTGAGTAGAAAAATACCACTAACCTTTTTATGTTTCTATTGTGTGGTGATCAAAAAGACTGACAGTGAGTCGGAATGATGTGTTGTCCGGAACCATGAAATTTTATTATATGCAGAACGTCAATCAATTTAACCACTTAAGTTAAAGACATTTTTTTTTTCTCTTTCGATTGAAATGAGAGAAAAATCAGAATATTCCCGTTGCCACTTCTGAATGTTAATGTCATGCAGTTTCATTGAGTACAAACATATATTCCTCATCTTTCTTCTGTTTCTGTTGTTTAGCGATTAGGAGAACGTCTAGTCTGAAATCATAACATTTTATGATATGCAGCATGCCAATCAGGTCGGAAACACGTTTTTTTTTTTCTTTTTGAGAAAAATATTTCTTTTTTCAATGTTGCTCACTTCTGAGTTTAAAGCCAATGCAATTCTCTTGGTGCAAACGTATATTACTCATCTTTTTTTTTTTGTTTGGCGATTAAAATGGAGGGAGTTTGCAAGTCTGTTTATCGAAAAGATGTCTTGTCTAAAATCATAAAAATTGATTATATACAACACGCAACTCATCAATATTTTTGGTCGATTACGCCCATTCGTGATGCATTGTTCAATGAATGGTATAATTTCTGAACAACGAGACACATAGGCACGTCATTATGTAAATAGACTTCAAGAAAGAAAACAAATTAGTGTCCATTGAAGTTTATTTATTTTCAGTGTTATTCTTGTTTTCCCTTTAAAATATTTAAGCATAAAACACGCTATTCTGGTGATAGATTTTAGCCGCTAAATCAATCTTGACAGCATTTCTGAGACAGTTATGTATCAGAACATTTTTTTTTAAATTGATATAGACAATTTTTTTTTTAATTAAAGGAAAATGGTCAGAATAACTATATTCATATCGTGCTTTTTCATTTTGAGGAGACATCAAATAATCAGCAAGCTTAGTGATTCTGCTCTCTTTTCATTGAAGTTCCTCAATTTCTGGCATTTTTTTCTCTTCCCATTCCGGAAAGAAAGTAATGGGAAATATTTGAATACGAGATAAAAACGTGTTTAAAGGCAAAAAACATTGAATTCATTTAACATAATCCTTATTATTAGCAATGGCTAGTGCAGCTGACCTCAGCCTTTTTAGATTGGAGGAATCTGTGGCGTATTCGTAATATCTCTGGGAAAATTTGCATTGTACAGTGAATGACATCCCAATCTATTCAAAGATATGTATTATGATTTATTCGAAGATATGTATTATGATCTAGAAGGGATTATCAGAATTCTAACGTGTACAGCAAGATAGGTTATTTACGTATTGGTCCATTTAGACGTATAAGTGCAAGTTGCTCTATATGTGTATCCAATATACATCTTTTACATACATTATAGACATGTGTATGTGTACGGCATATGTTAATATTTATTATATACATACATATGTGTGTGTACTAATGTACATATATGTTTGGGTGTATGTGTATATACATTTATATGTGTGCCTTATGTACATATTTGGTTGTATGCCAATATATATATATATATATATATATATATATATATATATATATATATATATATATAGGTGCACGTGTATTTGACCATCTGTTCTTTTATATATCTTTCAAGATCCCGGTATTAAATTCCAATCTTTTCTTGTGATCTTCCTAAGTAGTTTGTTTGGCATTCAATTTTGTTGTTTAACTGCAGCCTGTTTTGTTTCTGTCTCCAGATGAACCTTATGATCCATCGAAACATTGTTCCACATGGACGCCAAAGAACCTTATTAAGTCATGATTTATTTATCAACAAATTTATTCCCAACTCATTGAATTCTTCGAACGGCCTCCGAAGGCTTTGCAGTATTAAAACGCTGATACGTCCAAGAAATGATTCGATATTTGACGATTTGAGAATTGACTGAAGAAAAGGTGGAGAGCTGCCAGCCTGAGCATTGGTCAATAATCGCCGTCTTGATATCATTTTGTTGTATTTCACTTCTTGGTACGGGTAGTATTTTTTTGTTTTCAGAAATTAAACGATTCTTTTTGCTATTTAGAAGCATTATGATTGCCATGTTCCTGATCTTTGGGATTTTATTCCGTTTTAGAAACAAGTTGAACGGATTAGTTTTTTTGTTGATGATCTTACCTGCATTTTTGAGTTGGTCGATGGTGATGTTATCTTGTCCAGGATCTTTTCCTTTGATGGCTTGTTTTACCTCCCATAGTGTGACTTCTGGCAGGTCCTCAAACTGATTGTCAGCGCCTTGTGTATTCTGGTTGTTCTTAGGTTGTCCGTGTCTTGAAGAGTAAAGTTCTCTGTAGAATTCTTGGATGTATTCGAAAATTCTGTCTCGGCCTGTTGTGATGTCTCTGTTTTTTTTGTTTGTTTTGTTGTTTTTTTTTGAGTATGCTAGTTATTTATCTCTGTCCTATCCAGGGAGCTTTGTTTATTACATTAAAGCCCCGACATTTTTAAAGTTTTGATGATAGCTGTTGTCTTTTGTCTTCTCATGACCGGCAGGGCATGGCTCAACATTCCCCATGGGCCGCACAATGCATAATACCAGCCGTTTCTGCTGGATCCTCAGTCCCATAAGGCTTAGCTTTGGTTTGGGGTGATGTTCTCCAACAGTGACTATCCAAAAACAACACCAGGGAGACGCCCATTCCTGCTGATAGATGGAGACAACACTGATCTATCTTTCATTACAATGCCGTTATATATATATATATATATATATATATATATACATATATATATATATATATATAATTCAAGAATTAGAAAAGCGTCGCATTGCTTTATGTGGATGGGAACCCTTCCTTAAAGTGCTCAACCCTAAAGAGGTTGGTAGGAAAAACACTCTGGTTGGAGATTATTTCATAGTTAATTTAAATATTTACTAAATACGATTTATGTTCACAGTGGTATATCTAAGCTCACAGAAAAGACGAGAAAAACAACTATGAAGACAAACCTCTTACTATAATCATTCACGTTATGATTCATAAAATAATCTCCAACTATATCTCGGAATTTTTGAAATTAGGTATTATTATTTCTATTGATATTTGGACCATCCTCATCTTGGTTATTTCTCATACAATGTTTCGGCCGTTGCACTCTAAGGCCTTCGTCAGGTATCATCTGGTAGATTTGGGGAAGTAACGAACCGAACCCTTCATTTATCCGACGGGGATATATTGACTGTACTCCCCTCATAGCCTTAGTAGTATTGTCATATTGTCTCACACTAGGATCGAACCTAGAACCATCAGATTACTTTACAGTAACTTGTCTGATGATGTAACCACTGCGCTATGTGCCCATGTGAAAAAGAAAAAAATCTCTGACTAGTACTGCTTTTCCTTACTTGTTCCGTAACTTTCATATTTATTGGACCCATTTTGTGCGATACTTGTGCATTTCGATGTTATCTAATTATGAAGAGGTAAATACGAGTTGGGAAAATTCTATTGATTTATTGATTTATTTATATATTTATTTATTCGGACTGTGTTTTTTCATCGTCTATGGAAAATCTTATTGGAACATTTTTCACTTAGATAGTTGAAACGTTCAATGAAATTGATTCATTAAAATGTAAATAAGACAAAAACTTACAATATAACTGACATTTCATCATGATGGTCATGAGGGTCTAAAGCCTTAGTCAAGTCAATTGTATTATCATTAAAACATTTGGTGAAACTGTACTCACCTACATCTACAGTGAGGATAAATGATACGATCTGACTTTGTTCGTCCTCTTGCAAGTAGATATTGATGTGATGAATATATTATAATTGAGAAGTAAACAATTTTTAACCAGACCGATATATTCACAGTAATATACTTTGTTTCGGAGTAGGAGGAAGGTTTTGGAAATATAATGACCGAATAAATTCATCAATGTTTTAAGCTTCTGTTTTTTGTCTTCAACTTCTCTTTTCTATCTTTATGACTCGTTTGAAATTTGTGTTGTTATTTTGCAGTACTAATCACATGTTTTTCTAAATTTTATTCCAAGGAAAGGTTCTGACAGGAGATGCTTGAAACGTAGTACATAAATTGCTTATTGTCACTTCTCATAAACATAACCTACATAGACACAGCTTGTACAAGTCGTTCGTTTGTCGAAGTGAAAAAGTTTACTTACCAGTGTGACAAACAGTTTTCAGATGGAACTAACCGGGCTTAAAACACATATGACTTGAATTGAGTAGAAAAATTGCTGAGACTTTTCCGCTCAAAATAAGGTGGTACCATTGAGTGGTGAAAACGAAAGTTAAAGCGAGTGAATCAACTTGCCGTGTATTTGGCAGGCCCCAATCTCCCTTGTATACAATGTTCAAAAAGACGCGAGTAATGACAGTGATAGACCATGTGTTAGAGAAAGAGTGAGATTCCAAAAATATAATGGATTTATCAATGATATTTTCTTGCAAATGGGAAGTGATGTAATGAATATATTGGTATAATTTACAACTATACAATTCTCAACATGTTATTAGTTTTCTCTTTTTAACACTGAAGAAAAAATACATGAATTACATTCACAGATATTAGGATTTTTTTATGTTTAGCGCTTGAAGCTGTAAAGCTTTCTACTTTCTATAAATAAATATATATATATATATATATATATATATATGTGTGTGTGTGTGTGTGTGTGTGTGTGTGTGTATTTGTGTGTGTGCATGTGTGTGTGTGTGTGTACGTATGACCAGTTTATAAATGTAGATCATAAATTATCTGACAATGTCAGAGTTAGATGACAATTCAGAAGACCTTGGATAGTACAATATTCAAACACATATATATGCATGTGTGTGTGTGTGCGTGTGTGTGTGTGTGTGTGTGTGTGTGTGTGTATGTGTAAGTGTGTGTGCATGCACATGTTAATGTGTATTATATTAAAAAATATATCCTCTCCTGCTTTCCTTCCTAGATTGATTCAAACCAATATCTTCATGGAGACTGAAATCATTCCAAAATTTCATTTGGGAATTTCTATGACGAAAAATCAATTTCTAATTTATTGAGAAATATTGAAAATACACTTCTCATCAATATCATGCTGCCAATATCACACATATACAAATATCTCGACACTTAATCACATCTTCATATGTGAATTAATATTTTTACCTGTGTACTAACATATACTGAGACATACTTGCACCATATATCTACATGTGTGTGTGTAATGTGAATCTATCTACCTATCTCTGTTCATTTTTGGACTTTTTACTTCTTCTGAATTTACAGATCTATCCCTGAAAAATAATGCAAATAGACATTTCATCAATATTACACAGCCAATATTACATAGTACACAAATATGTGTACATTTACGCACACTTTCATGCGTTTGTAAATACTGTCTATGTATGTAGTAATATATATATATATATATATATATATATATATATATATATATATATATATATATATATATGTGTGTGTGTGTGTGTGTGTGTATATACATTTACAAAGAGAGAGAGAGGGGGAGATAGAGAGTGTCACGAGCAAAAATATTCGACTTACTTGAATTTTCTCCTGTTCCGCTGCATTACAACCCAAAATCGAAACCGATTTTTAGTTGTCTGATGTTCAGAAAATGTCTTACGATTGTTCAAGTTACAGTTTTCTACAGTGCAAAGTGCTTTTGAAAATTCTAGAGAATGCTAAGCAAAATGCATCAAATGTTAGGACGTGATGAAAAAAAATTGAGACGTACTAAACTTTTGAAATGGTCTCATGTTTTTGACTTCCACATTGTCAAACCTATGCAACAATTTATGGATTAGCGCACATACCGTCACTATGAACAACACACACACACGCATACACACGCATACACACACACACACACACACATATATATATATATATATATTCATATTTGTGTGTGCATGTGTGTGTGTATATATATGCTGAGAATAGGTGACTGAAGTGGCACATATCATCACTGGAAAAGTTTTTTAACATTTAGTTTTTTTTTAAGCTGCAAGGCGTTTTAGAGTATATATATATATATATATATATATATATATATATGTATATATATATGTGTGTATGTGTGTGTGTGTGTGTGTATTAGTGTGTGTGTGTGTGAGTGTATTAGTGTGTGTGTGTGTGTGTCTGCGCGTGTGTGTGTATGTGTGTGCGTTTGTGTCCACATAAACATATATGTATGTATTTGTCATGTTTTGGTGTGGCTGTGCAAATGTTACCAGAGTCAGACATCATGAACAGCTTGATCACAGCTTCTGACTGATGATAAATTTACTCGAGCTGCAATTTGTCTTTCAGATATATTTACATGTATGTATCCAGGCAAAGTTCTTCTTGTAAATAGGCCCACTCAGTTATTTGCAATAATCTATTCCTATAAAGTAAAGAAAGAGGAAGACGATATATGAGAATTTATATTTTCACTGATTTTTTTTATTGCTATATTCAAGAAATTCTATTTGATAAACAATGAAAGGGATACTGATTCGATAAACCTGTTCGGGTTTGTACATCCAAACTCCGTCCTGTTTTTGGACCTACACTTTGTAAAAAACTTGAATGAAATGCAGGAGATTTATGAACATTCCATTAGAACTCAGGTGGCTTTTAAAGATTCATGGACTTATTATCTACCAGAGATGAATCGATGAATTTTTCCCTTAATAGCATTCAGAGGGTTCTAAAAACTATCTACTTTCTCGAACAACTTGGCACCAAAGGCTCACAATCGGCTTTTTACTCCAATTAGTACACACCCTCATTGGTAGAGGAAGTATAGCTATAAATGGAAAAAAAAAAACAATTTACGATATTGATTTCTGAGTAATATATCGAAGACACAGTCATCTTTTTATCCTTCACAACGCTGGACATACACATTTGCTTACCTCATTAAAAAGAAAAGTCTATGGTTGCTAAAGTCTGGTAGAGCCCTCAGTTAACTCTGATCGAAATCAGTCCTAACCAACCCACCAAGGATTGGTGCTACTTTACAGCTCAACAAACTAAACACGATATGATAATACAGCCAAATTGGAATAACATTAAAACAGGGCACAATTTCAAATTGTGTGCGTCATAACCGCAAGGTGCTTCCTTGGTGGCCTCCAGGAGGAACACGTACGCCATTCTGCAACTTCTTGCCAGATATCTGCTTTGAGTTCGCAAATGGCATTCAGAAGAGATGCAGTCATCACTGAGAAAGTGTTGGTCTGTTTCATGTTCCTTTCATGGTTTTCAGGAGGGAAATAGTGGTCACGGTGACTGTTGGCCAAGAAAGAGGGAAATTCGGACGAAATAGGATAACTAATTATTGATACCTAAATCAAAACATCTAACGGGCGTTACGGGGAAGGCATGCTCACTATATGGAGTGGGAAACTACAGCAGAGGCATCAGATCATCTTTAAACTGACCAAGTAAAACAAATACTGAGGGATAAATGGCTATCAGAGAAACAATTACTGGAAATCCACTGGAGTGTATGGAAAAAAATGAGGCTTACACTCAAAGGAATTTCCTGACACAAGAAACATAATAAACGACAATACATAAACACATTCAAACAGAGTGGACACATCTGAACAAAATACAAACCAAGTGAGGGTAGGTAAGTTAACAGTCGAACAGACAATGAAAACCCAGATTCTAACCCTCCAAAATGATGCAAGAGAGGTCCTTAGTGTCAAGGAATGGAAAAATCAAAAGGGTCAGCTGCCATTTGCAGCATCGTGAAAGAGCTTGACAACCTGATTTACACTGGAGTAAAAACACAAAGAGAAACCACAAACAAGGGGAACAAAAAAAATGTTCAGAAAATGATATTAGAAAAAAAGATCTCCCAACTGTAGGGATACGAATGATTTCTGAAGAACATATCGCTCATTAATAGAACACTCGCTAGAATATGGGATTCATTCAAGCTCAGACAAAAGAGAGAAAACGCTGTAGTGAGAGAAAAACACTAAAGAGGATTACTTAAAGACGCCAAAAAAAGTACTGTTCAATAAACACAGACGATGGAATAATGTTCTACCAAAACTTGAATGGGGAAAAAGAGAGAACATAAAACCAAATGCCATGCAAATTACTTCTAGAACGATATGTGGTGATACCAAAATCATTCAGCGATTCGCTAGAATGATGATATGCTATCAAAAAAACAAGACATAGAGCAGGGACAAAACACTGTATTAAATAAAACCTCACTTGGGAAAAAAAACTCAATGGAAAACACTGGAACCTAATGGGATCCAGTGATATTGGTCTCATGACTGTTCCACTAGTTCTAAAGCTGCTTATACGAATGTGAGGTCCCAGACTGGAGGATCAGAGGCAGAATGATCCCAATCTAGGAAGACAATGAAAAAAAAGGAATAAAGTGAGCGATTGTAGACCAGACTGTGCCCACAACTAAAATGGGGAATTCTGACCTGGCACATAGCAAGGAAATCATACATCTCCATAGAAAGAAGAGGACTTGAATCAGAAAAAACATATAAAGGAACCAAGGCATCAAAGTACCGAATGACTTGGTCTACATTGACCAGATGATCTTAGACGTTACAAAGAAGTGAAGAAATAAATGTTGCAATGGGATGGATTAACTATAAAAAAGAAGCATACCACATATAGGGATACTGGAATGCCTCATGGTGTTCAAAGCTAGCGATTCAGTTGTGAAATTCATTGTCAACCCAATGGAAAACACAGGAATAGTCTTGACAGCTGCAGGTAAGTATAGAACGGTAGAGTCTGGACCAGAAACTGTGCACTTTTAGTAATGCACACAGAAAGGATTATAGCGTCAGGAAGAATCGATTGACTGGACGACAAAATATTGGAAATATTGAAGCATTAACAACACAGGGCCGAGAGAAATGTTTTTTAAAAGAATACATCTGGAAGATAGAAAAACTTTGGAGACTAAGATGAATAACAGAGAATTGATAAACAGGATGAGCAGTATCGGTTGTGAGGTACACAGGTCAATCATGTGATGGTCAATGGATGAGCACCAATCAATGTCCAAAAGGCTAAAAAGAAAATAGGAATAATAAGGACAAGAGAAAAAATCGACAAAAAATTCAGAAGACAGATACGGAATATAACAGACGAGTGTTCATGAACTTGGTGAAGCAAAGAAAACCTGAAAAGAGAAACAGAATCAGTCATCATGGCAGCTAAAAACAAAAGCATCAGACTATGAAAGAACCGAGAAAAACAGCTAATGGTATGGTACCTATGTGGAGAAAGGGATGAGATTGTAAACCACATAATCAGAAACTGACCTAAACAGCAGAAACCACGAAATCATCCTGGACTTAAGTATCCAAAACTGCCCCCTAAAGCAAACGAGAAATCCGAAGATATTATTTGTGGACAAAGCATAAGGAATCTGCCAAATGATAGCCGTGGCTGTGCATAGACTAAATATAAAAAAGATTGAGAAGCCAGAGAATATACCATGACTTCAGGAAACTAAACAAAGTATAAGACATGAATAACAGGGTAGTACTAACAATAAGAAGCCAAAGACACTAAAACATTGTGAGACCTAGAGATAAGAAGGAGGATGTGCACTATGAATACTGCTGCACTACTGAGGTCTGAGCGTATACTGAGGAGAGTGCTGGAAACAGACCTGTGACCTCAGGTCGTCAACAATGGCTTAACATAGTAGAGGCGTCAGAGAGTACAGCGCTGCCTAGATGTGTGAGGACAATGAGAAATGGACTAGGAAATAAGTGGACTGTCACTCAATCCCCAACAACAACCACGAGGGAAATGATTTGAGCATGCAAATAATAATAATAATAATAATAATAATAATAATAATAATAATAATAATAATAATGATAATAATAATAATAATGATAATGATAATAATAATGACGATAATAA
>OY735210.1:63470972-63560972 GCA_963457665.1 Thysanoteuthis rhombus | reverse complement strand
ATATATATATATATATATATATATATATATATATATATATAGAAAGAGAGAGAGAGATAGATAGATGGATGAATAAAGCGATACTCTGAATTGTACTGTTTTGATTTGGTAATGCGATTAAAGTGTTACTATGAAAATTTATATAACAAGGTTAAGGCTGAGAAAAATATTCAATTTCAACAAGACTGTGCTCATACATGTATATACTGATTGTATAAATGTGTGTGTATGCGTGTGTAAATACATACTGATTGTATATACATGTGTGTGTATATATGAAAGTATATACTGATTATAAATGTGTGTGTGAGTGTAAATAATTACTGATTGCATGCATATATATATATATATATATATATATATCACATCAGAGAAATATACGTATATACACATGCAAACACATCCAAGTATCTATCTCTATATACATATGTGTGTGTTTATGTACATGTGTGAGTATGTATGTGTGTGTGTCTGAAAATTATCTCGATGAAATTATAATGTGATTGTTGAAATATATACGTGAGAGTAACGATAACATTTCAGTTGTCAACAGTCGTGGAATTCCAACATTATATGATCACACGAGTGAATAATCTCTGCTGAATCATCATGCAATACGACACCCATTATGATTTTGTACTGAGTATATACATATTCTAGTATATATATATATATATATATATATATATATATATATATATATATATATATATATATATATATGTATATATATGTACATATAATTGAATTGTGACTAAATCTTACAACCCTAACCACACTATCCTCTAACTCCATTATCCTCTCACTCCTAATTACTCTATGCTTAAAAGCTCACTATTTTTATACCTGCTTCCAATACTGCACTTCAACCCTGGCCTATAAATATGCACCATAACATCCCTCAATATTCATATACTCTTATTCTTGACGACTGCCCATCTTGTATAATCTGGACGTCTGCCTTCAAAAGATCAAAGATTCCCTATAACAAACTCTTTTTTTTTCGTGTATATTAACATTGGGAACGTCACACATAGTCACATAAACCTCTACCTTGTGACATCTATGCAGGGCCTATTTACTATGTACTAAAGCTATCTGACTTTCTCGAATATCTACAATGACCATTAAGTTGACAGAAGATGCATTCTCCAACTGATATTCAATCATATATAACAATATATAATCTACATGACACTACCTTGATTATTACTAAAGATAGCCTCGATCCCATATACCACCACCGGGAAAACTCCTAAATAATTTCCAGTACTTCACCCTCATTGTCACCCAACACTCACCGTACACACAGAAATACGATTAATATACTCACTGTTACGGTTAATCATACAAACATATGCATGAACTGTACATCACCTTACTAAGAACCCAAATTGATTAAAACTGGACTCATCACTGTAATCTCCCACGGATCCTCATTTTTCTCCATTTCCGCTTTCAAATTAAAACACTTGATGCTAAATTTTCTTATCAATGGAAACCTAACCTTTCAATCACTCAAAGGTTCACACATGAATAACATACTAATTAATTCATTTGTGAATTCATTAATTAACAAATAAAGTTTCCATATACTTTTACACCTATGTATTTCTCATTCACAATTTGTTCACTACTAAAAACGATAAAAACATTTTAATTTGAGAAAAGTAGCAATACATTACGAGAAGGATCTAAAAAAAAATAAAAGAATCTAAAGATATGCTTGTATTCGTAGACAAAACCAGAAAATGATACACAATTATTCTACCCAAATAAACTACTTGAAGAAAACATTGTCAGCTTTTACAAGATGTTTCCATGATACCAAAGGCAACATAAACGAAGAAGCTAAAATCATAGCAGAAAAAATAATAATGGAAATCAGGGTTAGTACAGTACAAAAAAAAACAAACAAACAAAAAAGAGGCGTACATTACATCCAGGGACCATAAACCAAATTTCAACAAGAACAAACTTGAATTTGCATTAACCTGACGAAAATGAAATAGGTCTTATTTGCAAAATCATCCTGGGTAGATGCTAAAAAAGAAAAACAAATTGAATCTAAAACCTGATTTTATAATCAAAATAGTTCCATAACATTCAACAAATGCGGGTTTATACAATTCGACATTATGAGTTGATAACCCTCCATAAATGAGACAATACTGAAAAGAGCAATTAGCTTTGTTCCATCAAATATCAACATTCACCGGGAAAAAATAAAAATATAATATTACTTTGGGAAATCAAGCTTGACACAACAACACCGCACATTGATTGAAAAAAATAAACTAAACGGCTCTGATGTCCCCTTAGGATTATTCAATTCAGTCGAAATATTGGTGCTTACTTGGTTATACATATCAAACGCTTTGAAAAAAACAAATAAAATGATAGAATAACAAAAGAACTAATAAAGTGTTTAACGATTTAACAGCAAGAAATAAGAAAAAAATGAAAACTAATCAAGATAAGTGAACTCTCCGGATATATAAACGTAACAATAAATTTTACAAACCTTTCAAAAACACGAGTGACCAAATCAGTTATATCTATACTGGTTTGAAGTATCCATCTTATATCATTGAAAAGATACAAACATACAGTGAATACAAAAAGACTCTAAAACATTTCCTAAAAAAAACATATATTTGACAAATTTATAGAACGATACATGATTGCCGTGAAACGACATTATTTTAACCCCTTGATATAATGTAATCACTATGAAAAAACAAACAAACAAACAAAATAAAGAAATAACTTGGTTCATGCACCACTTCAATTTCAACGTAAGGACAAACACCGGAAAAAAATTTTGAATTTAATAACTAAACACTGCCCGAACGATTATATATTACATAGAATTTGAAAAAGAATTATCCTCAAATAAGCTATCCAGGCATAGACAACACATCAAAAACATTTGTAAAACATAACAAACTAATCATAGATAAACAAAACAAAACAAAAAAAAATGCCAAAAAAAAAATTAATTTCATCCGGAACAATTCGATTTAAAACCCCCTTGGAGATGCAGACAATAGCAAATTTTTGTAGGGGCCTCAAACAATAGATTTAAAATAAGATTCAACAACTACAAAATCATTCGATGATGAAAGCAACCCAAACGACAAAGCATTGTCTATGTACACATGGAGTCGAATACAAAAGAATTGAAACAATCATATTTTGATGGTTTTCTTTTTCATTCTTATTTTTTTTTTTTTCATTTATTCGGTTTTGGGGTTTATTGGAATATCATATACGAAATTGGTGCACATTCAGAGATTTTGAAACTAAACTATTGTTTATATTTTCGACCGAAGTTCAAAGCAAAGGATATTACAATCGAGCAATACAGGGCTGGATGAATGAACAAGGCATTGAAGTACATGAAATCAAAAATAATTAAGTAAAAAAAATAAATAAAATACAGCAAATTCAATTGAACTCGTCCGGTTCTTGCAACAGCATTGTGATTTAGGGGACTTCTTCCAGCAGTTAAAAAAGTTCGATTTTTTTATTTTTCTTTGCTGAATAGTTCAGGTTTGTCTTCCGGCAAAAATTTACTACTTGGATGTGTCCGTCTCAAATAAATTGCATGTGAAGACAACAACAAAGATGCTTTTTATGTCTAGAAGAAAAAATACACGTTACAGAATATAAAAAAGAATAGGGATTCGCAAACAAAAGACAGAATTTGTACACATAGAAAGTCATACAAAAATGTAAAAAAAGAAAAATGGAAAAGACAAGAATAAATAAAGCCTGGCGAAAGTAAAAGAAATTGAAAGAAATTGATATGATGACACCCTAAAACAATCAAAATACCACGCTGAATTTAATCGTCGAAAAAACTTTTATAAGATAATTGGATACAAATACAAAAAAGCACAATACGTCAAATATATAATTTTGAATCTAAAAGATATAAAACAGTTAATATTACCAGAAAGATCAACTCAAAATCAGAATTACTCGAGTTAAACAACCAAAACAGGAAAGAAAATTCATGGAACTGCAATAGGAAATGAAATTCGAGAACAAAAAATAAAGTACAACTTACCTTTCCCCCGTCGACTGATTGGACCATTTTGATGAGTTTTACATCATTATCTAATATGGAAATTCTCTAAAATTGGATACATATATTATACGAACAGTGCATGAAATCAAACAAACAGAAGTCTTGAAAAAGATCAGATCTGAAAGTATTTTTCTTTCTGTTGTACTATCTGACTGAGCAAGATTTTTAAATACAAATATCTTTCCTTTATCAATTCATCGATAAGCAACTGTACAGAAATGAAGGATCGAAATTAAACGAATAAAAAGAAAGATAAGAATAAATAGACTTTAAAAAACAATTACAATTATTTTGATGAAATTGATCAAGAATAACCAATTTCAGGGAGAAAAAGTTCCAAGTCGTACGTTTTCTGATTAGACTTTATTTTCGTCTTCAATCAGAGCCAGAAGTGAATCAATTGAAATGAAAGCTTTTGAATGGAATTCGTGGGATGGTAAATCTAGGTCTATTTTAATGTATAGTTGGAAAAGATGATTTCAGTTACATACATGCAATATAGTGACCCACAAAATGAGATTTTGACTATATATATATATATATATATATATATATATATATATATATACATATACAACAAAAATTGGACCCTGATTAATCTAAGAAGATCTATTCTGATAATCACTGTATTGATCAGTATGTAAAAAAAATATATGTCGATCTTCGATATACATATATGCATGCAATAATTTCTGTAGCGAATAAATTGTCATTGATTTATATCATATCTGAATTCCGTTCTTTGATGTGTTTTATTACCATCCTTTTCCATCCATCTTTTTTGCTTCTTTCAACAAGTTCTGGGACTGGGGGGGGGATCCATCCAAATACACCACCACCCCTGTGAAGGTCTACTATTTGTTTGTTAAAATGGACAAAGTTCGTGGCTGTGTTATGTCCAATCAAAATACTGTCCGTTTCAATGTGAATCTATCTGATATTCGTTTTATTCAATGATTGAATGTTTATATTTACAAAGGAAACTGAACCTTGCTGACTGTTTATCGGAACTTTTATGGACAAAAAGCTGTATGAATATCCAGGAATTTATGAATATAAAACGACCTATCCAAAGTTTTACTGCAGGTCATCGTGAAGTAATTATATCTAAGCATGTGTTTGGTATGGTAGAACACTAAAAGAAGAGTAATATATATATATATATATATATATATATATATATATATATATATATATATATATATATATATATATATTGCGTTTACAAAAGCTATTACGGTTAGAGTCCAATAGGTCAGGAATAGATAACCAATATGAAAGGTCGGACGGACTTCAAGTAAGTTATAACTTCACGACATCATGTAATCATTTCATTTTGCTCATTACATTTAATTTGAAACAGAAAAGAATTTTATGATCTTTAACGAACAAACGATATTTTCCCCTATGATTTTAAAGTATCATGAGAGTGATGTTTTTCAAGTTCGACCTAACCGTTGATTTGATCATGGTCAAATGAACAGGAATAGATAACATAGACTGTAATGTAACAGTAGCGTTAGTTATAGTGGTAGTGTGGGTTAGGATGATCTTGGATTTTATAATACATACCATTATCAGTTCACTGGGAAAATGGCTCAGTCCCCAATTTAAATGTGTAAATAGATGGTCATTGAAAGACTTAAATTGAGAGATCGATATGCTAGTCATTACAGTCAATAATCAAACAACCATTGCATTGAATTTGAAGTGAAAGAAATGCCATCGAGTCCTAAATAAGGTCAGAATAAATTCTACTTATGATATCACTGGCTTTTCTACGGGAACACTTCTCAAATAGGGTAGAAAAAACATCTGGAAAAAATGAGATATACGTATATACAAGACTCTCGAAATGTCAAAAAATCCTTTTTAGTAGGGGTCTAATGGAGTACTGATACCTATTATCGGATCTGTTGGCAAAAAAAAAAAACTAGGAGCGTTGAAACACAGAAATAAACACACAATCAAACCACGTACGAATTGAATATAACACAGGTTAGAACACATAACCATCCATTGATTGATGGAGAGACAAACAGATTTATAAAAAAAAAAGCATCAGAAATGTTCCATTGTGTGGGTGAAATTCTTAAAAGATGACCTGTTAAATGTTATAAAAGACACCTTGAAAAAAATAATGGTTTATCTCATTGAGGTTAAAACAAATTCTAAAAGGTAGACGGAATGCCATAAGCAGTTTATACAAGTGAATAGTATTCGGTGGGAAAATTTCTTTACTATTTGATTTCACTTTTCTTGCAGGCTTTACTTATATTGCTTGTCATTTTTTTTTTGTACATAGTTCACAAAAATCGATTCAAGTTTGCGAAAAAAGAATTAGTCTTTAGATTCCAGCTTTCCTTGAACCGTTAATGTCAGTCAAAAAAGACTGTCGACCAATTCTGTTTAGTTACTTCTTGCTTATTGTAAAGGGGAAACCATTCAATGATTCTGCAAATACATACATATATTTGTGTATATATATGCATACATTCTTGCATACGCAAAATCATATGTACATATACGTACTTACATGCAAACGTACATACATAAAAAGATGCATATATATATATATATATATATATTTACATATATATATATAGAGAGAGAGAGAGAAAGAGAGAGAGAGAGAGAAAGCTGAGGATATAATAAAATTCGTATTTATTTTTTACTCTCTATACGTGATATATGTTTATATAGATATTGACTGCCTGTCATAGACCCATGGTTAGCAATTTGCCACGCCCATCGATCGACAAAGATGTTCATAATATATCAGATCATATTGAATTAAATTTTCATAATATTCTGAGGGAGCTGATTATTGTGATCATTTCAGAAAAGCAAACGGTTAAAAATATTAGAATTTGGTGTTAAAGCAGTTATATGGGCCTTTGCATTACTGGTAGCTGATTAGCTCAATGGTGAGAGCTACGCTACGTTGAAGTGGCTTCCTGCAATTTCAATCCTTGTATCAGTCCCATTGTGTATAATTGTCAATTCTTATTTGATGTAAAGGCCAAATGATATTCTCACCACGTAATAACGGGAGGTTTTTCTGAATACAGTTTCAAAATTATATAACACAATTCGTAATAATTTCTGTCAGATTTCTTGATACGATATATATATATATATATATATATATATATATATATATATATATATATATATGTGTGTGTGTGTGTGTGTGTGTGTTTGTGCATTGATTAAGTATAGATTGATACAAAAAGTATTGAATTTTGCTGACTGAATGTGATGCAGATATTTTCTGCTATCTTCGATATTGTACGATTTAAGATACTGCTGGATCCATGTCAAAAATTATAGTTCAAAGTGAATAGTAGCAACCAGTGTTTGGGTAAGTAATAATTCTGCTTTTGTGCATCAAGGTATATATATATATATATATATATATATATATATATATATACATATATATATATATATATATATATATATATATATATATATATATATATATATATCACATGTTGTACGGATCAGGTTTGCAGTATAGCTTGATATAATGGAATATAAAGCAATGTCTGATATGTGATAGATTTATTTCATTGAGTGCTCGATATATTCAACTTTAAAATCCAGGAGTTGCTTTATACTTGAGCCGGAAATATAATTGGAAGTGAATTTGCTTCACAAACAAGTTTATATTTCTGCCCTCGTTGGCCTTTTTCAGGCAAATGATTATATGTGTTTTTAGATCCGCCTGGAAAGACCTGGAGAGAACACAAAACATAAACTTGTTAGTGTACCAAATACACTTCATATATATATATATATATATATATATATATATATATATATATATATATATATATATATATGTGTGTGTGTGTGTGTGTTTGTGTGTGTGTGTGTGTATGTATATATATATATATATATATGTATATATATAAAACTCATATTCTGATCTTTTAGATATTTGCTTTATGCGAATAAATATGTAGCAGTACAGAAATAGATATACATAGAGAACTTTTTTGTGTACGGGGTATGGACAGTCACGAGTGTATACATAAATGTAATTTATTAAAAGAAAAAAGGGAAAAGTTGTCCCACACAGAGAGAATTCTTAGATCCAACCTGAAATTCACCGCTTTCTTCTGGTTCCCACTAATCCATAAAACTCTATTGCAGTTCATTCAGTGCGTTCGGACGTATTGCGTAAATAGACGAACCAAGACTTAAACAAATCAACGAACTGACGAAACCAAACACACACATCATTAAACGAGGGAACACCCGGAGAGTGCAGACCAAAGCCAAAGCCAAAGCCAAAATATAACTAAAAACTTAATGAAAACCAAGAGATGCAAAATATTGACGATTCCCGTATTTTAAACGCTTGTTTACTTCTTCCAAATATAAGGAAAATATCTGTCAATCGGAAACAATCCTTGACCCCCCAGGCATTTTAATCAATCCTTTGTAGCCCATCTTTTAATAAAAATATGAAGTTTATTGTGAACCTTTGGGGTTATTGCGTTGACAAACATACATATATGATTGAAATAATCGACAGACAAGGTGCTTTTCTCTCTCGATTAATAATCTCCGACTTTAAAACAGAAGGAAATAATTTCTTTTTTTTTTTTTTCTCATCATACAAGGATACAGATCAAAATGTCATCGTCTCACAGAAAATAAACGGTGGTTGTGTACAAAAAATGTTTTGTCATTCGAGTAATTCATTGATTTCAAATGCTGGATATTTGCATGATAGATTTTACCTGGAAAGTTGTTGTTAAATGATTGATGTCTACTTGGCAATGTTTCAAATTACCACGTCGCAAAAGTGAGAAAATACAGATTTTATTTCCATTTTAATCATTATCAACAATCATTATTATTGTATTCCGAGATGAAAGACAATACGAACAAAATCAACAAACTGTCTTTTATTTGATACATATTCATTCCATTCATAGTTCGTGTCATTACTATATTCGTCTTATCATGTAACAATCGTTGAAAAAGTCTTTATGCTTCAAATTTTGATTGATTTACAGATTCATGTTACTTATCTTATCATCAATCTTACTAGCTAAAAACAACATTTCATATGCAACAATCAACGCTCTCTTCCCCCCTCTTTCTCTCTCTTTCACTCTCTCTCTCTCTCTCTCTCTCTCTCTCTCTCTCTCTCTGGATAATAGGGAATGAGACAGACTCGGCTGTAAAAGTATATGGAAACTTTTTTGTTAATAATTAATTCATAAATGAATTGATCAAGATGCTTTAAATATTTTGGGAGGGAGTCCCATCTTCAACATTATGTGTGTACCTTTAGTGTTTAAAAAGATTATGCACAAAACAAATTTAGCTTCGGATGTTTTGCTGTGAATGCAAAAATGTAAATCGAGAAAGAAGATTCCTGGAAGGTCATAATAATCTGGACTGCATTCTGTCTGTGAAGAAATTTGTGATTTTATTATCGGGAATTCAGTTGGAAGCAGTAGCAGCATTGATTAGTATTTTATTGATTTGGCTGATTGGAAAGAGTGGGCATCCCTAAGCATCTGCTATCATGAATACCGAAAAACTGGATAATACTTTATAATTAGACTGTTTAGTTACATAGTAGATTAGGTATGTTTTTTTCCCAGTGTCAATCAAGATTGTTGGATAGAGGAATTCTTGTTGAGCATGTTCGAATATCCGTTTTGAAATGAATGTTCTGTTCCCTAAATAGTCCCTCTTCAGAAAAGTTTGTTGGTTTTGAGTTGCATGAATGAAATACGATACATAGTCTTCTATAGTTAGATTTCTGTGTTAATGTGTCAAGTTCCCAGTGTTTGATCCACATAAATAGGGATAAATTTCGAATGTAGGATTGTTTTGGGGAACGACAGTATATGAATATCAAGGGCTGTTTTAGCCAGGGTAGAAAAATAGTCTAGATAATCATGAGTTGGGGAGTATAAAGTAAATGGAGTGAGGGGATTATGGTGTTAGAGATTGGTCTGGTCAGGATGGTTAAGTTTACTGTCAAATCTGTTAAGGTTTTTAGGTTCTTAATTTATATGTAGTTCTTCAAATTTAGTCGTTTGATGGTTTATCTTGTTAATTATTGTGAATATTGCATCCGTGCCCAAACTGCAGCCGGGATGCAGAAATGTACTTCTACTGGGAGGAGTTTGGGATGATTTGTTGATTTAATTCTATGCCTCTAAATATTAGGACTGATTTTGAATTGCCACTAAGACCTCCGTATATATAGTAATTTGCATTTATTATGGTGATGTTATGTGATACTTCGTTGCTTATTAGAGTGTTACTACTGATCTTATATATATATATACAGAGAGAGAGACAGACAGACAGAGAGAGATATGAATAGATAGATATAGAGTAACAAACCAGTAATTCATTGTGGTTTGATTGTCTCTCTCTCTCTCTCTCTCACTATATATATATATATATATATATATATATATATATATATATATAATTCCCAAATAGTGATGTATGTGAACAGATGATCACACGAGAAACAACCATTTATTCAACTCATTCAATACACCTCCTTCACAAAGTGACGTTCATCAATTTTTAAAATGATGAATTTGTTTGGAATCATAAAAAATCTCGATCTCTATGTACGGAGATATACATATATGTCTGTATATATCTATATTGTACTGGGAGACTCCAAATCCATAAAACAAACATCGATATATAAACTCTTATTATTTTGTGCTTTTTACGCCCAACTTACACTTAATCTGAACTGAACAGCATTCGATAATTTTGCTTGGTCAAACATACCACTCATCAAGATAGACATTACTAAACAGGATCCATTCGATGGATAAACCAAACGACATTCAATCTGTTATGTTACAATTTTTCGTGACTACTCACTTTCTTATATTTCATTTTTATGTATAAAAATAACCCTTTGAACTGAACAGGTCTCTTCTTCTTTTCTTGCTTCACCTTGCTGTTACTCCACTGACGATCCCTTCCAAGGATATATGTAAACAAAAGAGAGAAGCAAAAAACAACAAACTCTCTTTACTTTCGTATCAATGTTTTATTACATGTATTTCTTTTCAGTCCTGTATTGTTATAAATGTACCCTTTATTTGTTCATCAAAAAACTCGTGTGTATTTTCATTGCTATCATTCGTACTTTGTTTAATCCTCCATCAACCTTTCCTCTGACGTCAGTGTGTGCCACTAAAAACTAAACCATATGGAGGCAAAAATCGTTTGTCCTTCTCATTTACATCATCTTGCTGTTACTCTACTGACACCCCATCCAATGATATATGTAAACAAAAGAGAGAAGCAAAAAACAACAAACTATCTTCGTTGATTCAATATGTTTTCGATTCAGCGTCCAAGCATCGATATCAAATAATATTTCAAACTTGATGAAGCTATTTGTCACCAATAATATCGATCTCTGATGTCTGGGGAATATTTTTCTGACACAACACACGAAATGAAACTGCTGGGGAAAAATAACCGTGCGGTTCACTTTTTTTTTCCTGTTTCAGTTTACAAAATATTTGGTGTCATTATTTAAAACGAGAAGCAATTTATCTAAATATTTGTCTTTTCTATTTGATATATTTAGTTTAATTAAATAAGTAAACATTCTGGGAAATAATTCCTCTGATACAAGTCGTCTGCTAAGACTGCTAAGAAAAAACAACAACTTTACCACGTCTGTTGTTTTATTTGTTTCTACTTTTCATCTTTTGTTTGTATTTTTGGCACTTCTTTTGTTTAATCTTTTTTGTTTTTTTCAATTTGACACTTGCGGCCCGGGTTTTTGGATGGGTGGAGACGACAATTGCGTTATTTAGTCTGTCTGATTTCATTCTTCTTATTTTGCTTAAGCAATTTATTTTAACCCATTTCCAGTTTGCTTGGCCTGTTGGAGAGCACTGTTGACCATGCCTTTCTCTATTTCTGCCAGTTTCCAGCCTCTAATAACTCTGCACTTGGGGTTAGACTTTCTTGATTTGAATACCTAAATTGGTTGCCAACCAAGATTGTAGAACTCATTCTGACCATTAATGCCAAATGAACATAGACAGTCTGACTCAGAAGTTTAAACTCAGTTTGTCGATACTCTTATCTATGTTGCTAACCTTTAAGCCAACGTTAATCACCTGGTTATATTCAATGACCCTTCGCTATTTCTCAGGAATACCATTCATTTAAACGAAGCAACCAAACGGAAGTAAAATGAAAAAACAGGTTTGTGAGAGTGGAAGGAAATAAACAACTGACATATCTTTTAAACACTGGGGACTCTTTTTTGCCAAATTAACGCCTCCAATTCACTGACACCACCAAACAACTTCCAAAGACATCTTCGGTCTGACATTCATTTCCACTGCCCGCTAACGCCCAGCATACGCAAAAATTCCTTTGAAACATTCTATTGTACCTACTTATCACCTTTCATTACTAGCCGCTGTCTGACTGTTTGTTAAAACAATCTGACTGGTATGTCTCATAATCCCCGACAACACTCGGTACTTTCCAACAGCCTTTTAAGATAACCTGAGTCTGATATACGTAATTACCACCCGGCAAAACTCGGCCAGAAGCGACTGACTTGTTTAAACATTGAAAATGATGTACGTAATCAATGCCGGGCAAAATATTATCCAAGAACTTTTATAAGCATTACGAATCTCGTTTAGAGTCTGACTGCAAGCGACCCACTCATCACCAGATGAAGCCTGACAATTTTCAGAAACATTTCGATGTGCTTAATTACCATCCAGAAAACATTGTGAGTCAGTTGTACCTAATAACCACCCGATAACGTCTGGTGCTGGTAAACTTTCTGAGTCGAGTGTATATAATAACTGGTGTTATATACGTGTTATGCATCCGATTAAAGTAATTCACTGCCCAACACAATTTGACCACAGCCGGCATTTTCTAACAATCTTGCGAAACGTCAGGGTCCACAGAACCAAATTATCACTAAACGTTTTATATCCGGATGTATGTTTTTTTCACGTGCAGCGTAAGTCAATAATTCTAAAAACTGGAAAAACTTCATGGTAAGACCATATTGAAAAGGTTAACGGCGTCTGTGAGAAATTAAATAGCACAGTGATAGGGAATGGTTGAAGGGAAAGTTTTCATCTTGAGAAAAGGGTATAATAAAAAAGAGAAGAAAAATAGATAATTTCTCTTTCAAATAACGCTACATTATATCATTCCTTTTTAAAAATCTGTTCTCTGCATGAAATTAATACAAGACAGAATGAAAGTGAAAAAAAATAAAGGAAAAGAAGAGAAAGCGAATCAAACAGTGTTTACAACCAATGTAAATGTGTTTACAACTTCATGTATTGTTGAATGGACAATACAGAATTTAGTAGTATCCAAATCAAGCATTTTAAACTTGGATGGGTTGGGGATATGCCGTAAAATTCTGGTCTTTGTTTGACCTGAGATATCCACATTTGTCTGAATGCACATACATACATACATACATACATATATACATATATATATATATATATATATATATATATATATATATATATATATATACAAATACCGAAATATATAACATAATTACAGTAGGTACCCATTCAGAGATATGGTAATTATAGTACAATACCGATAAACACATATGGCCATGGCTTATATGGGTGATGATCATATGATATACTGACCAAGTAAGAATGAATATCAGTCCTGCAATGTTGCTATCCGTGACTGGTCACTCGGCCAGCAAGCACATGAAGCAGAAATGAAACATTTCGGAAGATATACATATTGGGTTCAGATGTAATGGTTTATCTAAAAATCAAATGTAAGTATCACTTTTTATAATGTCGGTGAGACATTATCTATAATTTCATATTGGAGTATGTAATGGATGTTTTGATACATGCATCAGAAAAAAACAGCGTTAATTTCCTGATCGTAACTTTCATGTTCAGGATGATACCTTGATTTATACTTGTTAATCTGTTGTCCAAACTACAGGTCAAATCTTACCTGAGATAAATGAGAAATTCGAAGGTTGGTGCATAATGAGACGTTGACTTTTGCATGAGATTGACTCTACATAAGTATATACGGTAGGTTGCATTTGTGACGATTTCTGATGTAGTAATTATTTGGTTTTGTTTCGGGTGTTTCAACGAGGATTAACTTGGAAAAAAATTGGTAACAAATATTTCTCTTCATTATTCATATCTCTTTCAACAGATTTTTGCCAAATGTTGCTGAATGTTGCCAAACGTTCTTAAAAAAATACTTCATATATCGTAGCAACTTTTGAACTGAGTCCGTTATATTTCTTGTCTCCCGCTTTCTAGCCAATGCATTTTCGGATAACTCTCGACTCGGTTTTCCAAAGCCGTCACTCTCCTTTTCGGCCTCTTTATCTTCACTCATTAAGTCTACAAGTAGTATCTGATTACCATCTAACACTGTGCTGTTCAATAACCACCAGTACCGCCTTCCAAGCCGCAAGTGCATCATTATCACCCAACGAAACCCGGCACTGTGTGCCTAACTACCACCCAACAACACCTATTCTGAGTTTAAACATACTAAAATTTTACTCATTAGCACCCAACCGACCAATTCGGTAATTACTGTCTAAAAAATCAATTTACACGGATTAGAGTAAGGATTCATATAAGGAAGCTTTGTTTATATATAATGGAGGCAATCAGGGGGTATTTAGAAGTGGTGTAAAATAATGTTTCCCACTAGTCAAAAATCACTTTTCTCACACACACAAAAACTATGTACAAATCAGCTTACGTTAGAGGTTTCAGGAATACTTTTGGTCCTAATTTTATCAAAAATCAATCTTGGTATTCTCCGAAAAATTATTTCATATAACTAGTTCTTTTTTCGGGTTTATGTTACTTTTCATCGCAACAACCGTTAAGTAAAAACATGTATCAGGAATCATAGTGTACTCTCCAACGCGATTTGAAATTAAATCAGCCACGGGAGCCTACCATACAAGGACAGTGCCTTGAGCTATGGAAGACAACCAGCAAGCATCGGTAAAATTTAGTTTACACTCTTCATCATCCAATTTGACATACACCATAAAGTTAGTTTACATGTGATAATAGTAGCTGGAGAATCTGAATTAGTATTTTCAATATTGTTTTTGACGATTTTGCCTTCCATCATCAGGGTCCATTCCTATTGCAACGCTCAACTTGCATCAAAGGAAGTAAAGTTGTTTTGTTTTGTTTTTTTAAATAGGGTTATATATCTCATAGGGGAATGAATTCGAGGAATAAATGAAATATCCGTCGGAATACAGAAAACCCAGAATAGATCGATAAATCAGTTCACTTTACCGGGATTTTATGGTAACAGCTCGTACATTAAACTGTCTGATGTGAGATATCGTCGCATATTTTCCACCTGTGCAGCTTGTTGTTTTCTGCATCAAGATAACAGCCAGAAGGTCGAGTGCATATTGTCAAGGCATGCAGGTCACTTCCTTGTCAGTCTGGCGCATTGGTAGCCTGAGGAACCGTCGATTTTGACCTGTGCTGAATGGAAATAAATTTAAAAACAAAAAAACAACTCATAGCAGCAACAGAATATTTTCTGTCGTATTTTCTTGGTTGAACTAAACAATTCACGGTCAAACAATTTACTGGCCGATGACATTTCCTGGTCACATTTTCTCAATCAAACAAATTACCCAGCCGGTAAATTATTCGACCGGGAAAAGGAAAGACTTGATAGGAAATACTGTATTGGTATCTGAAACGTGAATGAACAAATAGATATCACTATTGTATGCAAAACAATTTCCCCTGAACATGGGTGCCTGTTTTCTATAAATATTTGCGATTCACTGTAATCTAAATATGGAATCCCAAAGTTTGTTTGGTATACTTTGGACAATTATTTGTCATTCAAATCTATCAAGTGTTCTAATTTATGGTACAGCGAAAGTTTGCAGGAATCGAAGCAATGTATTTCCGTCCGTACTTCTCGAATGATTTTTGCATTTTCTATATTCGAGTGTTACACATGAAATTTTCTTTTTACATCATAGAGAATAATACTACAAATGAAAGAATCACTAATGTAAATATAGATGCAATGTAAATAGAAATATAATTGGTTGTTACAGGAGTTCTTTTAGCAACGGTATCTGCCGAAGGAAGTAGATCAATACAGATTCCAAGTGAAATTCCAAACTATGGCCTAAAGCTGAGAATTCTAATGTCATGGTATTGAGCTGGACTACGCTATTGGTAATAAATGTCACCTTCACTTGGAATTGAATCTCATTTTCCATCAATCGAAATTCGTTGTATCAGTAAATGTGTTGCTGTTTTTAATAGTTATCGATCCTTGGGTAATTAGGATAGAACCATATGACAGCGTCGCACAAGAAACAATTCGCAGTATTCGAAAGCAAATTGTTTGTTCTTTGTCACGTCTTTTAATTTCCTTTTATTACTTTTAAGACAATTAAACAAACTCATGATATTTTGTTGTTGCTGTTGTTGTTGTTGTTGTTGTTGTTGTTCTTCTTCTTCTTCTTCTTCTTCTTCTTCTTCTTCTTCTTCTTCTTCTTTTTCTTCTTCTTCTTCTTCTTCTTCTTCTTCTTCATTAAGGTGGTTTTCATGAGATAGAAAGAAACTGGCAGGACATTGATCGTTATGATTTTCCCGTTCTGCCTTCTCACAATCTTTCTTGCCTTCCAAATCATTGCTGAATCCAAGAAATTGAAATAATAATGCTGCTTAGATGACAAGTGCATGTGGATAAAGATGGTGAGGTGTTGGGCATTCAGCGTAAAGTATGTGATATAAGTGTTTAGAATTGAGCTTCTATAACTGGTAATCTTCATGACCTAATCGATAAGGTAGATTCCAAAGAGAGAAGAGTTCGAATCTTGCTGGAAACTAATTCTTTATTTCCTACCCTCGTTGATTAAATGGGAACCGGGTAGAAAAGAAAAAGAAAACGTTTGGTACGGTTTTTGTTATTATTTAGAGCAATTTTTATCGGTAATAAAGTGTATCTCTGTCAGACTTTTTGTTGCTCCCCATTTTTCATATTATAGCCGAAACTATTTTGAATCCTTCGGTCACCTATCCTTTCTTATTTCACCGCGTCTGTTCAGCCTAAGAGTGGTTCTGTTCGAGGTTCTACCCGATTCTCTCTCCAATCATTGGCAATCAAGAGGATTGAGTGAGTGACAAATTTGAAAAAACAATAATAACATCCTAAACTTAGGGTTGGAGATATTTAACATCAAGAGATTTTGAAAAGTCGCACAAAACTCTAGTAGAACGTTAGCTTTTAATCGGTTAAAGGAAGTTTCATCATAGATATTTTAGGGAAAAAAACTATGTTTCCAACTCCATACACTTGTTCTTATTGCATCCAATAAATAAGTTTAAAACCCTTTTAGGACAGCTTTGAGGAGAACGTATTTCTCCAACCAAACACACATCACCCCTTAAAAGCGAACATCATGCATATCCATTCAAGGTTAATACAAGGTGGTGGGGCTACATGTAGAAAATATACAAAATAGAAAATATCTTTCGACAATCAGTTGGTTGCAACGTAGATTTTAACGAAGAGAAACAGTTTATTTTTTGAATTATCGATGTTAAAAACTAAACCGGCTAAAGGCTGACACCATAAATAACCGACAGATGTTCATTTGAAACTTTCAGTGCAATCGCCTTGGATTCTTACTGAGTTGGAAATCTTAAAAAAAAGGGAGAGGAATGGCCTAACTGCTATTAAAATGTATCCTGTTGGACTATTATGATAATACACTAACGCATAGAAGAGAAAGATTTACGTTGATGAGAAATAGAATGAAATAATGAAAAACATAGCCAGCTTCTTTTTGTATCAATACTTTAATATATACAAGTTGATAGGACCCAAAATCATAGCTATTACACTAGTAGACGGAAGAAAGAAAGGGAACATATTTGTCTGCTTATCCCATATCAGATTTTATCTTGTACAGCTCTGCGAACAACCATATCTATCCATATACAATGGATGCTAAAAGCAGGAAGAGGTAACTCAGATTGATATTAGCTATGACCAGTTCACCAGCCCCCAGCACAACATGGGCAAGCGTGGTATGGCTCAATATGTCCCATGGTTTGCACAATCAAAATTACATCGGTCTTTCCCATGCTCCCAGGGCGGCTACCAAAGAACTACAAAGAATACAACCGTCCCTGTTGGGTCCTCGGTCCCGAAGACCAAGCCACATCACTTACCTCTGGTTAGAATGATGTGCTCCAACAGCAACTACCCAAACCCAAGTACAACCTAACAATCACCAAGAAAACAACAAGAAACTTTGGAATCTACAACGTAAAACACTTTCAACAGACATGCACCCAACAGATCTTGAAAACGAAATGACATGATCGGTATCAGCGGAACGAGAAGACCTGGAAAACAGCTAATCGAGCTAAAGAGCAAACATGTTCTTTACAACTACGGAAAACAGAGCTAAACAAACCAGAATAGGCTTTCCCATTGATAAAGAACTCAAAGACAACATGGACAATGTCACTGTACAACTTCAAATGATATATCATCCAAGAATAAGTCCCTACTTTGCTGTTAATCAGAGAGGAAATACACAACTTCTACAATTACTTGAACTCCCAACTCAAAGATATAAAATAATTCAAATTCTTTATGGGAGGTTTCAATGCACAGGTAGGACAAGGAAATAGATACTACGTCGGTAAGTTTAGGTATAAAGTAGGGAAAGGGAGTGAGGTCAAGTTCTTGTGAACTTAGCAACTGCAAAAGGGTTCTAAATTATGATCATCGTCTTCGAGAAAAATAGCACTATATACATCCGTATAACGAGTTTAATTCTATTAAATAATCTGCTTCAATCTTTTAGGGTTAGGGTTAGGTTGTAGGGTTGATGGGTTTGAGGTTATACTTTGGGATACAGTTTACAGTTTGATGGAGGGTTTGGGGAAGGGTTCGGGTTTCAGTTTCAGGTTAAGGTCAAAGCTAGGATTAAGGTTTTGTCTTGGGGTTAGGTTAGGGTTGGGACTAAGCTTACGGTTGAAAGTTAGGGTCAGATGTCAGGGGTCATCCTTAAGGTTAAGGTCATAATCAGGGTTTTAGTTAAAGTTCAGGGGTTGGGGATAGGTCAATATTTAATGTTTGGGATTAAAGTTAAGGTTATGGTTCAGGTTAGTCTTAGGTTAGGGTCGGTCATTGGTTTGGGATTAGGGTTGAGGTTAGGGATAGGGTTGAGGTATGGGTTAGGGTTATGGTTACAGTGGGGTTAGGATTAGGGTTGGGGTTACTTTTAGGGTTGGAGTTAAGATTAGGATTATGTTTAGAGTTAGGGTAATGGATTGGGTTAGGGTTACAATAAGGTTATGATTTAAGGTTGGGATGGGGATTGAGGTTAAGCTCAGAGTTATGGTTAGGGTCAAGGTTAAAGTTGGGGATCTTGTCTGGGGGAAATTAGGATTTGGGGTAGGGTTACGGTCAGGGTAAGGGTTAAGAAGTTTGGGGTTAGTGTTAGGGTTTACGTCACCGTTAGGGGTTAGGGCTTCGGGTTAAGCTATGGTTAGGGTTAGTTTTATTGTTAGCGTTAGGGTCAAAGTTAAGGTTAAGGTTAGGCTTGGGGGTTTGGGTTAGGGTCAGGGATTGGGTTATGGTTAGGGTTTTGGTTAGACTTAGGGTTAAGATTAGGATTCGGGTTAGGGTTAAGCTCTGAATGAGTATTATATTTAGGTTAGGATTATCGTTAAGGTAAGGGTTAGAGCAAAGGTTGGGGTTGAATTTGGTGTTAGGCAGTCCGAGGAGAGGTCAATGTCAGGATTTGTTTTAAAGTTAGGGTCAGGGTTAGAATGACAGTGAGAGTTATGGTAGGGATATGGTTAGGGTTAGGTTTAGGGTTGAGGTTATGGTTAAGTTTAAGTTTTCCATTTGGGTTAGGGGGTAGTTGTAAGGTTAGTGTTAAGATATGGTTTAAGAATAGGGCTGTGGCTCTGATTAGGGTAATTGTTTAGGTTAGGGTAGTGGGTTAGGGTTATGGTAACGATGAAGATTAGGGTTTTAAAAGGGTTGGAGTCAGGCTTAATATTCGTGTTCCTGTTCAAGGTTGGGTTAGGTTTAGGGTTAGTTTTCAGGTTAGGGTGAGGGTTAAGGTAATGTTTTAAAGTTAAGGCAAGTGTTTTAGTCAAGGTCATGGTTAAGGTTATGTTCAAGGTAAGAGTTAGGGTTAGAATTTGGGGTCACACTTTGTGTAAGAGTTTTGGTTAAAGATAGGGTTAAGGTTAGGTTTAGGTTAGGATCATGGTTACTGTCAGGGTTGAGGTCAGGTTAGGGTTTGAGTATGGCTTAGGGTTAAGTTTTGGGTTGACAATAAGGTCAAGGGTAGGTTTATGGATAGGGTTACAGCTGGGGTTAGTGTTAGGTTACGGTTTTGGTCTGGATTATGGTCAGGTTTTGGGTTACGAGCTATGGTTAGGGTAAAAGTTAGGGTAAGGGTAGGGAGTTAGGGTTATGGTTAGAATTAGGGTTAGGTTTTTGTTTGGGGCTAGGGCTAGGGTAAGGGTTAGTGTAAGTGGTAGGGTTAAGTAGGGTTAAGGTTGGTGTTCGGGTTAGGTATAGGGTTGAGTTTAGGGCTTGGGTCATTTTCAAGATTGAAGTTAAGATCAGGGTTAGGTTTATTGTGAGGGTTAAGGTTAGTTTAGGGTTTGGGTTAGAGTTTTGCTCGAAGTTAAGGTAAGGGTTGGGGTTAGGATTAAGGATAGGGTTAGGATATGGGCTAGGGTTAGGGTAAGGGTTTAGGTGAGGGTTTTTGAGTTGGGTAAAGGTCAGAGTAGGGGTTAGAGTTGAGGTTAATGGTTGGGTAAGAGTTACAGTTAGGATTAAGACAAGGGTGAGAGTTAAGATAATTGCTTAGGTTAAGGTCGTGGTTAAGGTTAGGGCTATGGTAAGGGTTGGGTCTCTGTTAGGATCATAGTTAAGGCTAGGTGTTAAGGCTAGGGTTGAGATTTGGGTAAGGGTTTGCTTCAAAGTTAAGGTCAGGACTTGGGTTAATGGGAAAGTTTGGTTTGAGGTTGAGGTTATGGTTAGGGTTAGTGACAGGGTTATTGGTTTACGATTAGGGTAAAGGTTAGGGTTAGGGTAAGGGGTTTAGAGTTTGGGTTACGTTTAAGTTTAGGTTTCTGTTTAGGTTGGTGTTTGGATTTGAATCAAATTTAGGGTTAAGGTTAGGTTTTGGGTTAATATCAAGATTAATATTAAGTTTTGGATTAGGATTGGGCTTAAGGATATGATAACAGTTAGGGTTCAGATGAAGTTTACAGTATTGGTTTTGTTTAGAATTTAAATCTAGGTTATGTTTTTGTTTTGGTCAGGGTTGGGGTTAGGTTTAAGATTAAAGTTAGGGTCAGGGTCAGGGTTACGGTTACGATTGGGGTCAGAGTTAGGTTTAGGGTTATGTATAAGGTAAGGGTTAGATTTACTTTAAATTCAAGTCAAGTGTTAGAGTTAGGATGTGGGTTACGTTTGCAGGTTATGGTTGAGGTTTTGGTAAGGGTCAAGTTCAGGTTCTGTGGTAGGGTGTTAGGTTAGAGTTAGGGTTAAGGTTAAGGTTCTTTCATGGCTACGGTTAGGTTTAGGGTTAGGTCATAAATAAGGTTTGGGTTAAAATTCTGGTAAGAGTTAAGCTTATGGCTACACATTGGGTTCTGGTCAGGGTTAGGTGCAAGTTTAGGGTTAGGGTTAAGGTCAGCTTCAAGTTCAAGTTAAGTTATTGTTCAGTACGGTCTGAGTTGCAGTTAGTGTTATGGTTAGGGTTAAGTATTTTCATCATCGATGGATAAATCCGTGTCATAGTGCATATCAGGAATATTCCAGTTTTGAAAAAGTTTCCTTAGTGGTTACAGTCGGGGTTTGAGTTAATATTAGGGTTAAGGTTTTGGGTCAGGTTTAGGGGTTTGGGTTAGGGTTAGGTTTAAGATCAGTGTTAAGGTTAGTTCGAGGGTTAGGTTGAGTATTAGGGTTAGGGTTATGTTTATGGTTAGGGTTAAGTTTTGAGGTTGGGTTTGGGGTTAGGGTTAGGCTCAGGGGTTAGGATTAGGATTAGGTTTAGGTTGACGGTTAGTGTTAAGTTCAGGGTTGGGGTATGGGTAAGGTTAGGGTAGGAGTTCGGTTCGGGTCAGGGGTTTCAGTTAATTTTAAGATTAGGTTTAAGGTTAGTGTTCGGGTTATAGTTTGGCTTCTAGTTCGAGTTAAAGTTTACGATCAGGGTTGATGTTAGGGTTAGTGTTAGTGTTGGGATTAGGGTTGAGGTTTGGGTCACAGTTGAAGTCTGGGTCCAGTTGGTATTAATTTCAGGTTTGGAGGCTAGGTATAGGCTTGGGTTACGTTTAAGGTTGATTTCAGGGTTAGGATTAACTTTATGATTTGGGTTCGACAGTTTTCATCATGGACAGATAAATTGTGTATCCAGCATCTCATAAATATTTCAGTTCAAAAAATGTTGGGTTAAGGTAAAAGTTAGGGTTAGAGTCAGCGTTAGATATAGTTTTAGCGTTGAGTTCAGGGTTTAGGGTTAGTGTTAAGATTAAATTTAAAGTTAGGGTTAGGTTTGATATTAAGGTTATCGTAAGGGTTAGTGTTAGTGTCAAAGTTACGGTTAAGGTACGCTTAAGTTTACGGTTTAGGTTAAGGTTGAGGTTAAGTTTGAGTTTAGAGTTCTGGTTTGTTGCAGGGTTAGGGAGTATTGATTCGGTTAGACTTAGGGGTAGGGGCTGGATTAGGGTTAAGATCTGTGTTAAGCTTTGGTAATGTCATCATTGACGGATAAATCATTCTCATGGTTCATATCATAAATATAATAATTGTGAAAGTGTTTGCTTTGTGTTAGGGGTTAGGGTTAAGGTTATGGTTAAATAGTGTCATTGTTGATGGAGAAATCAGTCTCATGGTGTATTTCATGAATTTGCATTCTGAAAGATTTTGGCCAGGTTTGGGGTTAGGATAACGTTCAGGGTTAGGCTTAGGGGTTAGGTTTAGGATTAGGACTAGGGTTGAAGTTATTTTTTGGATAGGTTAGGTTAGTATTAAGGTTGACGATAGGATCCAGGGTTAAGGTTAGTGTTAGGGTCAGGGTTTGGGATAGCGTACAGTCATTGTTAAGATTACAATAAGGGTTAGAGTCAAGATTAATTTTAGTGTTATGGTTAGTGTTAGTTTCAGGGAGTACGATAAGGCTTAAACTTGAGGTTAGGGTTAAGGTTAGGGTTAGGGTTAGGGGTTAGGAGTAAGAATTAAGGTTAGAGTCAGGGATAGTGTCATGTTTAGTTTCAGGGTTTAGGTCAAGTTTAGTGTTAAGGTTAGGGTTAAGAATAAGTTTAGGGTTATGGTTATGGTTGTGGTCAAGTTTAGGGTTAAGGTTAGGGTTACGGGGTAGGGTTAGGGCTAGGTAGTCCCATGATCGATGGATAAATCAGTCTAATAGTGCATTTCATAAATATTTCTGTTATGAAAAATTTGAGTTAGAATTAGTTTTAGGGTTAGGGTTAGGTAGTGTCATCATGGATGGATGAATCAGTCTCATGGAGCATCTCATAAATATTCCTGTTTTAAAAATGTTTAGTTAGGATTAGGGTAAGTGTTAAGGTTTAGATCAGGGTTAGTTTTCGGTTAGGGTTAGGGTTAGGGTACGGTTAGGGTTAATGTTAATGTTAGGGTTAGAGTTCAGGTTAGTGTTAGGATCAGGGAGTAGGTTTACGGGTGCGGTTAGGGTTTGGATAAGTTTTAGGGTCTGGGTATGGTAGTGTCATCATGGACTGATAAATCTGTGTCATAATGCATTTCATAAATATTCCAGTTCAGAAAAAGTTGCATTTCTGCGTTGATATTTTACGAGGTGATATATTTTGAGTGACAGAATTTTTTGGTTGAGAGAGCCTCTTATTGCTTGATTGCTTTATGTCATGATGTTTTATTGTACCGGCTCTTAAATTGTTTTAGCTAAAATATGGTTTGCCGCAAATATTCCCAAACGGCGGCTCGTAAATCATCTAAAATATGCAAATATATTCAGTAAATGGTCAATGTTTCCAATTAACAAAGTATGTGATTTTTATGCATTTTCCAAATGGAAATATTTTCTTAGTTAAACAGAATGTGACATTTTACAAGAAATTGAGAAAGTTTTACTCGTGTTATAATTGCTGTACAGATGGTATCGAACTCTTCCATGAATAGAGAACTATTTAATATATTGTGTATGCGCACGCTTGCCATAAATTAATTATTCTTCAGATATATATATATATATATATATATATATATATATATATATATATATATATATATATATATATATAAACATATATATATAAACATATATATATGTACGTATGTGTTTGAGATAATAAAAACCTTTGAGATGCAACTTTTTTATTTTCCTCAAAAACTTCCTATCACCTTGCAAATTACGACTCTACATATAAATATACAAATATGCACACACACACACACGCGCACATACACACACACACACACATACACACACAGCGGTATATAACCACTTTATTCCAACCTATGTCACTTGGTTCATTTTTCAGAAAAATTCAAAAGCAAAACAGTGCAGATATTGACAGTGAAACGTTTGAGACACAGAAATAAATAATCCATGATAACTCTGAATCTCAAGTTAGTCTGAAGATCAGAATTACCACGAAGTATATATACATTCACACACACACACACATACACACACACTAAAGCATTTTTTAAAGCCTTATATCCATGGAGTACAAGCTATTTCTTCAAAATATCTTGTTTATCATTTTGTAAATATTTCATTTTCACTACTTTAAAAACTGCGGATTTGTTACATGACAATCAATGTTTTAACAATTTTATTATTGGAAGATAAAAAAATTAGTTTGGTTACATGGTGAGTAGGATATAGTCATTAGTGGTAATCTATGCTCCTTTGCATTTCCCTAAAGTCACTTTACACCTCTCGGTCTCCAGTCCTTTCTTCTTCTGTTGCTTTCGTTGAGGTCAAGAAAGGTTCATTTCGGAGCTTTGCCTTGTGCGTTTCCAAATGATTGAATCGTTTATTGCATTTGTTCTTAGTTTTGCTTGTCTCAAACGAAGAATTCTTTTCTTTTGGCCAGGTGCCACACCATTATGTCTGACAGAAGATTTGTTTCCCATCGAATCTTTAATCTCCTTTTTTTCATTTTCTCTCCCATCAAATATCTCCTTTCTTCCCATCTTACCCATGCAGCCGGTAATGATCTCCGATTCACGTTAGAAACACGAACTTTTCAACGCTTATATCATTTTTCCCGTCCTGGAATCAAACCTACTTTGATCTCGGTTAGTTCGGTGGCGGGAAAACATTCACCGTCGGAAGTACCATCCGTGCTACAATTCAAGTTCCGCTAAACTTTCCACTTTCCGGTTGCACTGTTTTACAGACATTTGCCAATGTCTGTGAGTGTAGTTCAATCAGGGGTGGATAAATCGATATCATGGCGCAACTTGTAAATATTCCAGTTCTGGAAAGTTACATATTTGACTAAATTTCCATGACCTTTCTTGACAAATTTGGAAGATATATATATAATAATTTGTTCATGTCTATCTGTCTGTCCGTCAGTCTGTCTGTCTATCGTAACAATACCTCCCCAAAAAGATCTCAGTGGAATCCGATGACATTTTGTGTTTGGAAGGGACTCTCGGCTACTGAAGAGGCAATTAACATCTCAATCGAATTCAGGTATGGTCCTACCTTACCCCTCCACTGCCTTGTATCGTCTTTGTATCTCCACTCAATATTTACAAAACAAATTTGATTAATTTTTCTGTCTAGACAATTGGCCAAAAGCAAATTGGTTGCATCAAGAGAAGGATCCACTGATTCTTTTTGGAAAACATTCATATATTCACTTCAATTTTCCATACATTATCTCAAAAAGTTCTCAATTACATTTTTGAAGTGCAAGCCAATGAGAAGATTGATAACAGTTTTTGTTCGATCTGGGATTTGCAATTAGTTCCCCCGCACCATTGCTATAGATGAACTGAATTTCATTATTTTTCAAGTAACAATGGCGTTCGCAGAGGATGACTGATTGATTTCTAATTTAGACGAAAGTCTTCACTTTTTTGTTTCTTTATATATCCTTCATTTGGCCACTGCATCTCCTATGGCTGGTTTTCAATATTAGGGGATGCAATTTCGAATTTTGAATGTTCAGTTTGCTCCGAATGTATTCAGTTCAAATGATATAGATAGGCAATGAATTATTGTTTTGAATCCAAATCTATGTATTCAGATTAATATATATTGAGGGGCAGATAGATAGATAAATATTAGCAGACCAATATAAATGAAATCATGGGGGCTAATTTCTGGTGGGGACTGACGAAAAACGGACTTTTTTTTCAAGGGATAAGTTTCAACTAATTTATCTCAAAAACTTCCTCTGGTTGAAAGTGCCAGTAATTATTCAATTTTTCATGTTCATCGATTCAGTTTTTGGTCGCTGTTTTTAATTTGATTGCTCTATTTTCTTGATTTGATTGCTCTCCTTTTTTAATTCGTTTGTTTTCAAGCATATTTTTTCGATTAACTCGCTCTAGTTTTTAATTTTATCGCTATAGTTTCTGGTTTTCTCAGAGTATTCTTCAATTTGCATGCTGCAGTTTTTGAATTGATGACTCTATCTTTTAATTTGCTTGCCATAATTTCCAACTTGCTCGGCTAAATGTATGGAACGCATCTTTCAACTTGGTTGTCAAACCTGCATGGTTCACTCACCGCCCTGGAATGATAGTTAGAATAGTTTGGATAAATGGAAATTAAGAGCAACTGAAATTAATTAACTAAATAAAAGCCATGAATTGATAATAGTACCACCTGTTTTGTGGTACCTTGGGGAGGGGGGAGATGGGAAACTCCATGTCTTTTTTGTTGAAATGCCTTAAAGAACGAAAGTTTACACCCTACCAACTCAGTCTAGCAAGGCATTCGAACAAAACTGTCCGGTCAGTGGAGCTGCATTCTAACCGTCAACTGATCGATATTCTTATAGAAGTGCATTTTATGAATAGAATTTGGTCTACAATGAATGTCTAGCAGATATGCCATTGCCAATAAGTCAGCCAATGCTTGGAGAGGCAAGAGACCTTGTTCCAACGATAGAGAGGCAAAAGTCCTGGTTTTCTTCCGGAGGCAGAAAACATATCTTTTTTTTTATGCAAATGCGAAGCATAAACAAATTCAGCCAAAAATACAAACAATCAAATTCTGTTATTTTCAATTTATTTGTGGAAGACAACAACGACAGCAAAAAGATAATTAATTTACAAATGTCTTCATCGGAAAGACATGATTTCAAATAACGAAAGTAAATAAATGTCAAACAAAATATTTTCAACGTTGGCATGCATATTCTATTTTTGTTATAAGAAATTGGTGCCTGCTCCATTATGTCTCAGCCAAAATAAGACTTATTTCTCGTCAAATTGATATATGATTGGTATATTAGGAACAGCGTGTTTAATGTTGAGTCACAGTAACCGGTAGGGAATATGGAATGGGCGAAACATGTTGAAATTCGTATTGAGGCTGTTTATGATCATCTCAGACATATTCCTTTGGTGAAGTATGAATCAATTTCTTCTGTGCCTGGTTATGGTAAAATAACAACACAGACACCACCCACTATCTTCAGATGGTAATCAGTTCAGGAAAAACGAAGAAAATTCAAAGCCAGGGGATGATTCCACTTATCCTTCAGCAATGGAAAACTTCTTCCTAAACGCTTATCAGCACAAAGAATGATATGAGCAAACTGAGTTCAAATTCCGGTTCGAGTAGGTGTTTTTCACTCGGCACAAAAGAACATTGGAAAGGTGCAAATCTACTGGAGCTCCCGTCTTGTCCGATCTCAAAATATCTAGAAAATATATTTCGACACAGTTGGTGACAAGGATTAGAGTATTGTATAGAACCTTCTTGGCACTAATACTTGAAATGTCTGTGCAATAGTTGGAATCGTATCACTTACCCCCTCAGCGCAGCATTCTCTCTCTTAAAGTTTGATCCAAATTAGCATGTTCATTTACAACAATATTGTATGAAACCTACTTTGAACTTATGCCTGGGTCCTTTTTGTTCCTTTGTTTTACTGTTTAAAAACGAAATATTATTCGTAAAAGAATATTTTTCTTTATTATTGTACTCTCCGATTTCCTTTTTAAAATGAATTGATTTATTACTACTTTCATCTCCTGGAAGTAATTTCTCTAATTTTATGCTGAGGGGGAACCATTGTCCTTTTGATTCATTTCATACCATTTTTCTTTGCCTAGTTTCAGTTTTTCATCAAGTTATTCCATCCATTTTCAAAAGACGATAGAATTCCTTGCTGGCTCGCCATTTTAATCCATCGCTTTTTTGATTTCAATCAAAATGATTGATTGTTGTAAGAATCTATGAAAATGGGGGGGAGGAAGTCGTTGCCAGGGTTACGAATGGCACAAAGTAAGTCTGTAATACAGAAATCTTACGAATCTAATATACTTTCCTTTCCTATTTGAACAAGTTAATCTTTCATATAAACTATGACTGTCTGGGAAGTCAGTTTTTTTTTTCATATTTTTTTAATCCCCCCGTGAGAAAAAATGGAGGTCGAACCATAGAGAAAAATTACTTCAGTACAGCTACTCAAGTTTGCATCAATGTAGAACCTTGGTTATATCACGTAAAGAGGAACACTCTGTCCAGTATTATCAAATAGTAGAACTAGTTGATCTTACCTTCACTTGGTGGTGGTTGTTTGTCATACCAAATTGATAATTATTAGCATGGATATTGGTATTTACAAAGGTTTGCTTAGTATTTTATAAGTCCATACAAGTTCGACAACATAATATTAAGTAATGTCTGCAAGATTAAATTGCAAGCCATCTTTCCTCGATGAATAGCGAGACTCGTTTAGGATAAAGACTTCTTTCCACCAGAGGTTAAAGCTGAATAAGTTTGAGAGTGAATTTGATTATGTATGCAGTAACGACTTTTTCTTTTGACAAAACGCCTAACTCAAGGGAAGGCCTCATGTGAATTGAATTCGTTATTAAATCCTGTGTCTGGAACACATGGTGGTTTTTCCTGTGCTACGAGCATGCTCATAGACACGTCATGATTTAGAGTCACGTTATACTTAGATATTTGATGAGTGATTTTTCTATTATCTCAAAAAGTTTAGGATGACATTTTATGGAATCTTGTATGAGAAAGGGTCATGATTAGGACATAATTGGTCAAATTTTTGACGGATTAAGTATGACAAATCAAATCTTATACACTTACTTCTCCTATGTAGAGACCTATTTTCATTCAGTGTTTAGTGATTGGCTTGTAGAAATATACTCTCTGAGCACAGCACAGTTTATTGATTATCTTTACTTGAAGAAAGAAATCTCCATTCTGATGCCATGAGTCTTGTGATTTTGAGAACAAATACTCAAATCTGAATTAACAATCGGGCCATCTGGCTTAGACATGAAATTATATACGGGTCATTGATGGTTATAAATTGATATTTAGTGGAGTCAGTTATGATAAGTAAAGATGGTAATGATAAGTAAACTCAGTAATGATTGGTAGAGCCAGTAATGATAAGTTGAGTCAGTAATGATAAGTAGAGTCAGTAATAATAAGTAAAGTCAGTAATGATAAGTAGAGCAAGTAATGATAGGTAGTCAGTAATGATAGATAGAGTCAGTAATGATGGGTAGAATCAGTAATGATAAGTAGGTTAAATAATAAAAAGTAAACAATGATAATATCTACACTCAGTAACAACAGGTAGACAGTAAAATAAGTAGAACCTGTAATGACATGAAAAGTCAGTAATGATAAGTAAGATCGTTAATAATAAGTAAAGTAAGTAATAATAAGTATACTCGATGATAATAAATACATGGTAATAATAAGTAAACTAAAAAAATAACGAAATCAATAATGATAAGCAGACTGAATAAAGATAAGTAGAATCAGTTATAATGAGTAGAATCAGTAATAATAAGAAGACTCAGTAATAATAAGTACACACAATAATAAAAGGTAGAGTATGTAATAAAAAGTGAAGAGTAAAGAGGTAGACTCAACTATGATAATCAGTCATTAGCAATGAGTAAACAGAAAAAAAATCAAACTAGTAATAAGTGAACTCAGTAATAATAAGTAAACAGTAATGATAAATAGATTCAGCAGAAATACATGGACACAGTAACCAAAAGTGGACAGTTATCAGGAGTAGATGGAGTACTAATGATTAGAATGAGTAATGAATGGTAGAGTCAGTAATGATAAGTAAAGTCAATAACAAAATTAAACTCAGTGATAAGTACATTCAGTAATGATAAATAGACATAGCGGAAAAAAATTTTCACTGATAATAAGTAGACGATATTAAGTAGAATCAGTAATGATCTAAACAATCAGTAATATAAGTGGACTGTAACAATAAATAGGCTCAGTAATAAAAATAATAATAAGAAGAAGAATCAGTAATGATGAATAGACCAAGCAATGATGAGTAGATTCAGTAATAATAATTGGAGCCGGTTAATGATGTGTAAACTCATTAATGATAAATGGACACTAATAATAACTAGAATCAGAAATAATATGTAGACATCAATAATTAGTAGACTCAGTAATAATAAGTACAGTCAGTAATGATAAGTAGACAGAAAAATAAGTAACTCACTAATGATTAATGGACGAATTTGAAGTGAGTACACTCAGTTATAAATTGTGAGTAGAATCAGTAATAAAAAGTATTGAATGATAATAAGTAGATAATGGAAATAAGAAGACAGTAATGATAAGTTGACTCAGCAATGATAAGTAGAATCAGTCATAAATAGTAAAATCAGTAGAATACAAAATGATAATTAAGTGATGATGAATAGACTCAGAAATGGTAAGTAGACTCAGTAATACTAAGAAATGATTGGTAGACTCTGTAAAAGTAGACACAGTAATAATAGGTACACAATAATAAGAAACAAAGTAATAATGAATAGACTTATTTATGATGAGTAGAATCATGATTGAAAAGTTGACACGGCACAAATAGGTAGAATCAGATATGATAAGTGAAGTCAAAAATAATGCGTAAAATCAATAATAGTTAGTGCTCACTAATGGTAAGTAGACAGCAATAGTAATTTCACTGTAATAATAAGTAGAATCAGTGATGATAAGTAGAATCAGTGATGATAAGTAGAATCAGTGATGATAAGTGGAATCAGTAATGATCAATACATTTAGTTATATTAAGCAGACAATATTAATAATCAGAGTCAACAATGATTTGTAGAATCAGTGATAATGAGTCAGCAATAATAAGTAGTCAGTAATTATAAATAGTCTCAGTTTTAGTAAGTTGAATAAGTAAAGATAGTACACTCAGTAATGATAAGTAGAATCTGTAATAATCTGCAGATTCATTGATATGTCAGCATTGACGAGTACAGTCAGTAATAATAAGAGAAGATGATAATGATAATTAGAGTCACTATACAAATCTGGATAAATGATTCAAGTTATTTACACTAGATGTAGCCAGCAATGTGCATTTTGTTTCGTCACTCATTCTTACAGTTTTGAAATAATTAGGTTTTCATCCTGTCATCGTTTCCTCCTACAATCTTACCTATTTGAATGGATTACATGAATATCCATCCTGATAGCTAAGGATTAAAAGAGACACTGAAACCAGCTATGTGTAAATTATATCATATAGTTGGCCTGTCTCGTGATTAAAAGATTTATGCATATCCTGACAGTGACAGAGGGTGGTATTCAAGCTCCCGTGAAAAAAAAACAGGATTTCGAATACCAATTTCTAAGGCAAGTAGTGCTTAGTCTCTCAGAGGGTTGACGTAAAACAAACTTCCTATCCATTTTTTTTTTTTTTTTTCCCTGGACTGATAAGATAAAGTGAAATAATAACAAAATCGGTGTTTATATTTTACCGAAATAGAGCAATACGCATTAATGATGATATGCTATCTTTACGAACTTTTTGATTGTGCTATTAAGAACTCTGTAAATGAACTAATTGTGAGATCCCTATTATTGAAAGCATTATTTTTGCATCTCTAAAATCTACGAAACAAACTGCGTCAATCGTTTCTCAAATAAGGCTATGTCGAGGAAAATGTCAGTGTTGGTGTAAGAATCCTCAATTGACAAATGCTGTCTAGTATGTTAACAAGCCCTCCATATCCAGCACACTCTGAAAAGAAATACAGGAGATGATTGCTAAAAAGACATTATTACGTATGTGATATATTGTTAAAAAAGTTACTTAGATATATATGAAGGGATTGAGAGGGATAACAATTATGTATCTCTCTCAGACTCTCTCTCTCTCTCTCTCAATATATATATATATATATATATATATATATATATATGCTTTATTTTGAATATTTGGCTCTATCAAATCCACACACTATATATATATATATATATATATATATATATATATATATATATATATATATATATATATATATATATATATATATATATGTAAAACTAATGATTCGATTAATTTTAATCTTTTGTTTTGCCACACACGTAGAAGTGCACTAGACGGTAAATCGAACTATAAAACAAAATGTTCATCTTTTCGTCAAAATCAGGAAACCGAAAGTGAAATGGCACAGGCACGTCCCTACATTAAACAGGCTTGCAAAGACTAATGTACATAGCATAGCACCAGGGTTATTCGAAAAGAGGCAGATAAAAAAAGGTCGGAGGACAACATTGGACAGTGAACGGATCACAGTCTCATCAAATATCAAAAAATAACTGGTACAATGTTTATCCCTTGTGAGTCATCTGTGTTACAACAGTCCCTTCCTGGGTTAGTAATGCCAGGTAAACTGCCTGTCTTTGATAACTGCTACCTCTGAAGAACCAAAGTTCCAGAAGTCGGTGCCTGCAGTAGTGGTATTTTTAGCTCATTTCATTTCACTATTGCTAGTGTTGTGGGTTCAAACCTCAGAGATTATCCCTAAATTGAGGCCTTGTTCCAAACAAAACTATGCTTGATGAATATTTTGGCTTACGTTGTGACTTTAACAGTTATATATTTCAAAACGCTATCAAACTTATATGTTCAAACACATGTAAGAAAGCGAAGCCTTTCTTTGCAGGCAAGTGTGTGGGCCCGATCTTTTTGGAAGATTGGCCTATCACAATCTTTACTCTATGTCTCCAATATGGTGTCATACTGGACCAAGTTAAACTTAATGATAATATATATATATATATATATATATATATATATATATATATATATATATATATATATATATATATTGAGAGAGAGAGAGAGACGGACAGAGACAGACACAGGGACAGGGAGCTCCTGGAAAAACTGGGTATGACATGATAGAACTTGTAGGACAAAGCACTCGCTTGAATCCATTCTTTAGTGACTACTCAAGTGACAGGGTCAGACGCAAAGCTGCTTTGATCCGACGAAAGTCTATATGTCTTTAAACGGTATGTTTCAATCAGTATGTTGAGGTTCGGGTTGCCTAAGGGTTACCATCGTGGAAAATGGAATGAGCTAATTGATGCAAAATTCCAACTGAACCATTTTGTGTTCACTTCGTTGTAATGCCATTTGGATAAGCGTGAGTCTATATCTTATTCACCAGATTTCGGGCAAATAGTAAGGAAAACTGGGATCTCCATCCTTGGTTGACAACCTATCTAGGCGATTGACAACACTGGATTCGAACCAAGAAATTCATACCCTTTGCAGCGCCATGACAAGCTGTCAATACCCGGTGTAAGGAGCGTCATATCAGAATACTCTGTTAACAAGACTGGTGAATTTTCGACAGGTGTAGCAAGCTGAAAGTGGATTAAAAACCATTCGAGTAAAACTGGTGAGAATAAAAGCAGGTGATCAAAAATAATGTGTCTACCATCTTGAACTCTCCTCAATACGACGGATATCAATGGAAGACAGGAGAAAAAAAGACTAAATTAACCGAAGTGGATATACTTTGATAGGAGTGGTATGATTTCCAGACGGATTAGTAGAACACGTTCATCTTCATTCTTCAATAGAATCCGAATGAGGTATCCGTCCACATAAGGTGTCAAGATTTCAATTGAGAGAAATATTATCTGATTTCTTCATTGATTGAATCCACGTCAGAAAGGATGTGCGAGCGAAGCATGACACGTTCCTTGGGAGATGGACACTTGCCTCCCCTCGTCTCCTCTCAACACAAAGACAGAAGTGTCCATCTTGACGCATTCCAAGACCCTAACGAAGTCAAACCCACGTTATCAACATTCTAGTTGAAGAAAGTAGTAGTGTTATTGGACGTTTCCTTGGATTATGCGATGAACATAGTAATAATAGTTGATTATCGAGCAGGAACATCGATGGATTAAGCATATCTATTGAAGAATTAAAAGTGGAACGTCTGTAAAGGAGACATGGATAATATAGGACGTTATATTTCATGCATGTTTGTGTGGGTGAGATAATTTTTGTGGCTGTAGTTGAGTTTCATTGTATGTCTGCCTGTGTATGTAAGTATAAAGGTGAGGGGTTCATCAAAGTGACATAAGTTAATCGTGTGCATAGTTTGTTTGTCGTTCAGGTGTAGTTTTACAGTGAAAAATTGGAGCAGCTTCGATGCATTCATGTTTTCTGTCGTTGTATACTGTCTTGATGAAGTTGACGGGGTCACTCCACCATGTAACCACCTTAACAAGTTTTATAACAACATTGTATCACTAAGAAATTCAGAAATACGAAATTTGATAAAAACTTAAATCTTTGCCCCATACTCACAAGTAGTGAATGTCCTTTTGATGAATGTATGACTTATACACTAAGGCAACCAGACATGTACCAAAACTTAACCACACAAGCATCTCTCCTCCCTTTCTTCCCTTCGGTGCTTCCTTTTGTTCCTTTCTTCTTTATTTTCATTCTGTGTTTAAATGAAACAGAGGCTAGAATGTATTTTCATCTCTCTCCTTTTCATTCACACAGTCTACTTTTCCTTTACCTATTTTTATTGCTTTCTTTTATTCGCCCTTTCCCTGCTTTCGTCATTTCTCTTTTTCTTATTGATATTTTTTCAACCTTTCCTACCTCCAAACAGAACATCAGAAATTCCTTGGTATAATTCAATAGAACCAGTCAAAAGTCTGAAACGAACGTGGGGAGTCTGGCCATTTGTAAATGAATTTGTGTGAGAACCTTGATCTCAAAGAGGAGCCTAACAGTTATATTGTGAACAGTAGTGAAGATACAAATTAATTGTTGAAGGACAGAATTTTAGTTCAATTAACCAGAATTTATTTAAGACTTTGTTCTACAACAAAGAGCGAATGCAAGAATCGGCAAGTCAAGATATAAAGTAGTTAAAGCAACACAAGATAGGCCACCATCTTGAACGGTTTTGCAACCAACCCATATATCTGTGGTCGGTTTCTTAGCCTAGAATTCGATTTCAGAAACTCAACCCGTACACAAGCACACACTCTAATATCAATATGTTGTTATTATTATCGTAATAACTGTTGTTGTCGCTAGAAATGCAAATTTTAGTGAAGTCGTATCAATGTGTTTCATGACATCTCGAGGGAAACTGAGAAGCGACGGTCAGTAACACGAGTCGCGTTGTTCTTCTTTGGGTTCGGTGGTGTGGGGGGATCAATAAATACAACCGAGATATTTCGTAGTGTGGATAAGGGTAGTGTGGTTGAAATGCAAGAGAAGATGATTAAATAGATTTTAATGTTGATTCACACGTTTGCCTTCAGGACGACTTTCTTTAGCAAATCTGTGTCATCTATAAAGAATTAAAAAAACACAAAGAACATCCGAAACAACATCAAATGACCGGATTGTTTCCAGCATATCTGAAAATCCCTTATATCAATGAAAAATGTTTGCTTTGTTGTTGAGAAAAAAGTCTTGTAGATTATTTTTAAGGTTGTGAGTTCAATCCTCAGCTGATGCCCCCAATGTGTGACCCAAGAACCAAGCAAAGTTCATTTTAGCAATGGCACGTTTGTTTTGCACAAATGTTATCAAGAAAAGCATGTCTTCAGTCTCCCTCCAACTATGAATAGTAGGGAAGTTGGAGACAATCTTCACAGTAAGGTAGTCCATCTAATAGAATTCTTATCTGACATAAGAAGTGCACATTGACAGTCACTGTTGTTTGTGCAAAACCTGGGTGAAAAGGAAAGGTTGGGTGTGAAGATATCAACTCCCACCCGTAACACTTGCTTACTACTGAAACCACTGTAGCAGGGTAGACTTTCCGTTTCAATTAAATATATTTAAATCATATAAGCTCGTGCTTATGATAAATTTTCGTTAATATCTAATCTTTGACAATTCGGCTCAGTCAGTAAGACATCCTCATGGCAATCGTGCATTCAAGTCAAGCAGACGAATACGAATTTCACATATCATGCTATTTTACTGAGGTTTGTCCTTGATGTTTCTTTTTTTGTTACGGTAAGAAAAATAACGTCCACTTGAGTTTAGGGATTTGATGAAAGCTGAACTCACGGAGGGCAATAACTATATACAAAGTCAGAAAGTTTATTTCATCTAATGAAACCAGTAGTTCAAAAGTTGGCCAATAGTGCCTTATTTTGCAAACAAAAAACGCCAAGAGAATTGGACAGTGTCCAATGTCAGTTCCAAAAGCACATTAAAATTGATGAATAAATCAAACACTTCCAGCACATTTTCTCTTAACCCTAACCCTAGCTACAAAAAAGTATTGCCAGCCTTCCTTATATTTTTAAATCCCAAGAGTCAGGCCAACTCTGATTCTAATTTTTAGAGCAGTCATTCACCGTTTCATTATTTTCTATTGGTGTGAATCTCTGCTCGCCAAATGTATTTAACCCCTGGGAAATCATCTGCCAAAAAAGTAATAGAAAAAAAAGATTATAAAAATAAAAGAGATAGTCAATAGAATCATCGTCTTCCCCGAATTTCAAGATGTTAAAGTTTTGCAAATGCTTCCTTGGCATTTTGACAACATTGTGTGAGTCAGCAAAGAATCTTTACCCTGTTGATTTAATCATTATTTTAAGAGATAATTATTTTGGAGGTTTTATCAAAGGTTTATAAACAGAAAATGCCCAGTATTCAAGCATCTGTGCATCTTTCAATTGATATATATATATATATATATATATATATATATATATATATATATATATATATATATATATGTATGTATGTATATATATATATATATATATATATATGTGTGTGTGTGTGTGTGTGTAAATATATATATAATTATATTTATTAAATGAAGTAAGGATTGGTGCGTATTCTTCTTGGTTGTAGGATCTTCCTTTTATTCTATTCATTTTTGTTCTTTCATTTTTGTTTAGTGTTTGGCCATTGCTTGTTATGTCTTTTAGTCGATGGGAATGCTGTACTTGGTGTTAATTATAAATTACAATATAAGATGTTATGGTGTGTGTATTTCTGTCATCAATACGTACTTAATACACCAGATTTTATGGTATGTTTTTGCTTTTTTCTTTCTTTTTTTTGTGGTTATTGCTTTATATGTTGTTCTTTTTTCTGTTTTACATAGTGACAATACTTGCTTGCTGGTATTAATAAATAAAAAAATCAGCAGGAGTTAGTATACACATTTTCTTAATCAATACGTTCTTAATTCTTCAGCCCTCTGTATTTCCTCTCTGAAAGTATTTCATTTCGACTTGAATCTCTTTCCCAAACTTAGAATCCCTCTTTATATGACCTTAATTGTTGATTTAATAATCCTTGGTTTGGTCTGTTTTCACATATCTGAGATGATTATGGTGATTTAGTTGTTCTGTTTTAAAGTGGCTGGGGGAATAGAATATCTTTGGTGGTTATTTTTTAGTAAATCTATTTGTGTGTTTCTATATGATATAATGCAATTTATGATTCTGTCTCTCTGATCACACATATCCATTTTCTCAATATTATTATTATCATTATTATTTTTTTTATTATTATTATTATTATTATTATTATTATTATTATTATTATTATTATTATAGAATATAGTAATGAGCAGTACTGTGTTTAAGCAGCTAGTCTATCGGTCTCATGTTCGATGCGTGCAGCTGACCCATTTTTTCCATTTTGTATATTCACCGTGTAATAACAGGTGATAATTTCAAACGAGAATTTTTATATTATAAAATATAATTCATAATCATTTGGTCGGATCATCCTTCCATATGTTCTCAATATATATATATATATATATGTGTGTGTGTGTGTGTGTGTGTGTGTGCATGCGTGTGCACGTGTGTTTGTGTGTGTGCGGTTATGTCGTTCTGTGTGTGTGTCATCATACTGAAATCATGTCGCAATGTGCCAAGTTTAAAACTAAGAAGTTTGATTCCAACTGGAAGAGTAAATGGATTATTCTTTTTTCCGTTTTCAGTATTTTGAATATCCTTTTTTGTGACACGATAGTATTTTTACGAGAACATAAATATTTCTTATCAAAAGCGAATTCATTCCCGGCAACAATATTTCTTCTCTTGATGTCTTTACACGAATAATTTCAAATAGTTTCAAGAAATTAAATAAATCCCTCAAAGATGAGTTTCCGTGAATTTGAGTCAGATTCCATGTCATTAGTTTTATTTATGAGACGATTTGGCAATCTATTTGAAGATAAGAAAAAGTAATTTCATTTAAAGTTCATATTGAACAAAAAGTCAAAATGAATTTAGAAATCACACCCATCCCATATGATTCTTTTTACCAAGGGAAGTGAGCAGATGTGGTAGGACCTTGATGAACATGTTACCAGTATGACGTGAACCACGAATTCCTTATTTCAAAAAATGGGTCCTGTTTCTCACTCAATAAAAACTGTCAGAATTTCGGGCTGAGATTGGCCAGTCTAAGAATCAGAAAAGGGAGTAATCAATAGATAAGTTACTCTTCTTGTCTTGTGTTTGGAAGTGGTCGCTGAAAAATCCAAATTTTCAAAAGGTTATTGCTGCTAGATCAATTTTCAAAATAATTTTTTTGTAGACATATAAGGGGGAACATGTTCTATTATTTGCCTCTGTAGCTCTATTGACGTGGTCCGTATGCGCATTATATATATATATATGTATATATATATATATATATATATATATATATATATATATATATATATATATATATATATATATATATTCTGCTAGACCGATTCACTATGCTGACGGTTTTGGTGACAGTTTCTGTTAACGGATTCCAAGATGCCAATCTTGTTTGATGTCTATATTGGATAAATCATAATATAATTTCTTTTGTCCTGTCAAAGAAAAGATTCAAATTGAAAAAAAGATGTCACTGTGTGGTTAATTTTGACTTTATTGAATCAGAAAAACAGAGGCAATTTGAATTGTTTCCATCAATCATAAAATGTATAAGTTGGCGATGATGATAAGAGAATTGTGTTTAATTTAACAAAGGAATATATCTATGAAGTTTTGAAACTTGCTTTTCTCTTATATGTTTTCATAACAAATCTTCCACTTGTACTCGAAGTTTTGTTGGTTGTCGAAGACGATGGTCACGTTGTTTCTTTCTGACTGTTTTACATTCTCCTCTATTTCACTTGAACTATATATCATGATCCTCTTCCAACTCAAAATGCTTGTGAGGGATAGACGATCTCCGTTAAGCCTACACTTTGCAAACACAATCCCTACTCATGTTGTTGCTAGCCTCTCAAGACGCATTGTTCTGTCCCGGTTTTGACTTTTCTAAACTAGTTGCCAACCAAGTCTTAAAAATTTAGTCTTCCCCGTAGTTGGGGGTAGGAAGATTATTTTATGCCTTTCCTGGGGCCATTATTACGAAGTGAACGCAACTTATTTGAACTAATTCCATTATAAGGTATCTAACTTTTGAAATGTTGATGCTTCTAATACTTTTAGAAATTATTGAATTTCGAAATAATCGCTTAGAAATAATGGTGACAAGGCCATTTTTGCAGTTTGGTCAGAGATAATAGTTAGGGCCCAAAAGGGACATATGAGTTCAGTGCCATCTTCTCTATGTTGATCCCTCTGTCCATTTACCTCAAAAGACAAATATATAGATCCAGCTATTAGAAAGCATACATGCTGGATTTAATGAATTTAAAAATATGACTAGCATCCAAAAAGGTGAAAGCAAATATCTTCAAGGTCTCATTTGCTTAATTTGAGGTATCCAGAAAGTGTTGTAATCATCCAGTCATTTTATGTAACCTCATACTGTGAAACTATTTGATCAAATAACCTTGATGCATGCTTTGTCCTTTGAGGGACAGTTTTTTTCCTGATATACTCTATGTACACATTTCAGTGACAATGAATCCATACCTGCAAATACACACGGACAGTTTTCTTAATACCTTGCTGAAAGAACGAATTACAAAACCCTTCCAATCATTGTTTATCTTTAGGATATACCTTTTACACACAAAAGCTTAGCTTGGTCTACCAGAAAGATTTAGTTGTGAGAATCGAACTGACCAATATCAGCTTCTGAGTTTGTCAATCACAACACTTCGACAGGCCCAAAATTTGGGAAAAATAAGAAGAGATTTGATGTTGATTAAGAGGAGTTTCATGATAAGTTCTGCTATGAAGTAATCAGGGTGTGAGTTGAAGTCTTGCCTAGAGTTTATTCGTTATTTCAAATTTGCACTTTTTACTCACGCCTTTAAACTGATGTTTTGAGTAGTTCTGCTGAAAACCGACTTGAATTAATCTGAAATGATATATAAATTTCTATTGATCAACCCTCGTTGGTAATGCTACTACTGAAAAGACCTGGAAATGTTTGAGTAGATTTTGTATTCCTTTTCTTTTATCGTCGGCTTTTTTTATAGATTAATTACAAATGGCTCAAAGAATTGTTCTCCAAACGCCGATGCTTTGCCAAAAAAGTTCCGCTTGGCTACACAGCACTTGTTTGGTCAATATTCAACAAGGATCAAACACATTTACGTCGTGACATTTGATATTTGGATACAAAAAAAAAGGGTGTGAACATGAGGAAATAGACTTTTTTGACATTAATGGATATCAGGAATCATTAATTCGGTCTGGTTTGCTGACCACAAAGGGGAGGGGAATATTCTGTTTGATTTGCTGTGTAGGAAGGAAAGGGAACTATTTTGTCTGTTATGCTGATCAGGAAAGAAATGGATATATTCTGTTTTGTTTGCTGACCAGGAAGGAAAGGGGAATATTGTGTCTGGTTTGCTGACCATGAAGGAAAGGGAATATTCTGTTTTGTTTGTTGACCAGGAAGGAAAGGGGAATATGGTGTCTGATTTGCTGACCAGGGTAGAAAGTGAAATATTTTCTCAGCTTTACTGACCAGGAATGAGAGGGAAATATTCAGTCCGGTTTGCTGACGAAGAAAGGAAGGGAAAAATTTTGTCTGTTTTGCTGACCTGGGAGGAGAAGAAAATATTTTATCCGGTGTGCTAATTAGGAGAGAAAAGGAAATATTTTGTTTGCTGACCAGGGAAGAAAGGGAGATAATTTGCCTGATTTGATGACTAAGAAGGAAAAGAAAATATTCAGCCTGGTTTGTTGAATTGAAAGAGAGGGGTAAATACTTTGTCTGGTTTGAAAGGGAAAAGGGATCTCTCCTCATGTTAATAGACCAGGGAGAAAAAGGAAATATAATGTCCAGTTTGCTGACCAGAAAGAAAAGGGAAATAATCTGTCTAGTTTGAAAGGAAGGGAATTATTCCATCTGATCTACTGAATAGAAAAAGAATAGAAATATTAGATTTCTTTGCTGACCAGGAAGAAAAAGGAAATATTGGTTTTAGTTTGCAGACAGAAAGGAAAAGGAAATATCTTGTGTAATTGGCTGACCAGGAAAGAGAGAAAAATATTCTGTTTAGTTTGCTGACCAGAAAGAAAAGGGAAATATTCTGTCTAGTTTGAAAGGAAGGGAATTATTCCATTTGGTCAGCTGAATAGAAAAAGAAGAGAAATATTTGATTTCTTTGCTGACAAGGAAGGGAAAGGAAATATTTGTTTTTGTTTGCAGACAGAAAGGTAATATCTTGTGTAATTGGCTGACCAGGATTGAGAGGAAAATATTCTGTTTGGTTTGCTGACCAAAAAGAAAAGAGAAATTTACTATGTGGATTGCTGATCAAAATGTTTAGGGAAATACTCTGCCTTGTTTGCTGACCAGAGACAAAAGAAAATATTTTGTGTGGGTCGTTGACAAGGGAAAAAAGATGAATATCCCGTCTTTCTGTTGATAAAAAAAACGGAAATATTTTGTGTGGTCAGCTGACAAGGAATGGAAGGAATATATTCTGTATTCTTTACTGACCACGAAAAAAAAGGAAATATCTTATCTGGTTTGCTGACAAAAGAAGGAAAGGGGAATATTTCTTTGGTTTGTTGACCAGGAAGGAGAGAAATATTCTGTATAGTTTGCTGATCAGGAAGGAAAGAGGAATATTCTCTCTGGTTTGCTGACCAACAAGTGAGGGAAATATTCTGTATGGTTTTCTAACCAGAGAGAAAAGATAAATATCCTGTCTTCTCTTTTTACCAGGAAAGAAAGAAATATTCTCTTAGGTTCACAGGAATATTCTGCATGGTTGGCTGACCATAAAAGAAAGAGTAATATTTTGTACTGTATGTTAAAAAGAAAGGAAAGCTGACCAAGAAAGGAAGGGGAATATCCCTCAGGTTCGCTGACAAAGAATTAAAAGGAAATATTTCGTCTCGTGTGCTGACCATAAGAGAAAGTGGAATATTCACTCTGGTTTGCTAACCAAATAGGAATGGGAAATAAGTTCTTTTATATGCAGAGCAGGAAGGAAAGGGTGAATATTCTGTATATTTTGTTGAATAAGAATAGAATCAAAATATTCTCTCTGGTTTGACGACCGAGAAAGAGAAAGAAATATGTTACTTGCTGACCACATAGGAAAAAAATATTCTGACTGGTTTGCTGACGAGAAAAAGCACAAAAATATTCTTACAGCTTGGCTAATTAAGAAGGAAGAGGGATATTCTCTCTGGTTTTTTGACCAGAAAGTGAAGGGGAATATTCTGTTTGTTTGCTGAATAAGGAAATATCCTCTATGTTTTGCTGACCAAGAAAGGAACGGAAATATTATGTCTGGTTTGTTGATCAGGAAGGACAAGGAAATATTTTGTCTGGTTTATTGACCAGGTAAGAAGGGGAAATATTATGTCTGGTTTGTTGACCAGGTAAGAAGGGGAAATATTATGTCTGGGTTGTTGACCAGAAAAGAAGGGGAAATATTATATCTGGGTTGTTGACCAGGAAAGAAAGGAAATATTATGTCTGGTTTGTTGACCAGGTAAGAAGGGGAAATATTATGTCTGGTTTGTTGACCAGGTAAGAAGGGGAAATGTTATGGCTGGTTTATTGACCAGGTAAGAAGGGAAAATATTATGTCTGGTTTGTTGACCAGGGAGAAAGGGAAATATTATGTCTGGGTTGTTGACCAGGGAGAAAGGGTAATGTCCTCTCGTTCACTGACCAGAAAGGAAAAAACTATTCTGTTTGGTTTGTTTATTTGGGAAGAAAGGGAAATATTCCGTTTTGTTTTACGACAAGGAAGAAAGGGGGATTATTTTGCCTGATTTGTCAAGGCTGCAAAGTGACATTTTTGACCCTGACATTCTTATCAGAGATGCCATCGATCAAACAGGGGTGAAGTTGCGTGACGATTAATAGCTCAAAAAAACAACGTGGTTCTGAAACATATTCTATCTTGTATGTGCTTCAACAAGTTTCACTTTTTAGAACCTAGAATCACTTTTCCGACTTTCTATACTTCCTGTCATAATGAGCCTTGAATTGTTTTCTTTCTCAAGTTCAGAAAAATGAAAGAAAACCGCATGGTTATCATTCTGACAATGTTTGAATGGATAAATATAAATATCTAATCAATTTTCAGCAATTTGAAAATTCATCAATTTCCGGTAATTTTTCGAGTCATCTGGCCCCATCAGCAATTTTCAGCTATACTGTTGCATATTCTTTTCATTTATAACATATGAGGGGGAGACCAGCACCCCATCCAGTATTTTCTCAAAACTAGCGATCGCTAGGTCGAAATGATTCTGGATTAGGGAGTTCGTGCTGTAGTGAATAACAATATACATTTTTTTAGGGCAAAGATCAGGATGTTTGTCTCCCGAACCAATATTCATGGAATGCTCTTCATTCTAATAGGGTGTTCACCACTCAGGGCTTGGTGTTAAACTGAATCAAGCTTTGTGCTTTGATATTTATTCCTTCTGACCCCTTGTGGCTCACAGGGCCTCAGCAGCCTGATTCAAAAACAGTAGCAATTACATTTCTACTGGATGGAGTTGCTCACCCCATGACTAACCCTCTTCTTTTACCTTGCAGAATTTCTTTTTTCTGTTACTGTTTCTACTTGCCTTTAAGCTAGCATTTGATAATCTGCTGGAATTTGAACTGAACTTAATGCTTCAATACTAAAATCTGTAACTCGAAGATTCTATAATACAATTCATTTGACATACATTGAACGAATTATTCTGTTGCATCTGACAAGGCATCAATATCGATCGATGATTGTTGAACCTTTCAGAACAAATCAAAAAAAGGGACTCAGATTGACGCCATTTTCCTTTAGGCGTTCCTCAGTGGGATTAACACAAGATCTGTAAATTGATGCTGTTGGTGTCTAATTGTCAAAGCAAAGAGACAGTGTATTTGGTATCTATTGCTTCTCAGAACAACTTGGAATCAATTCATGATTTCATCTGGCGAACATTAATCAAATTTGAAAATACGAACAATGATTAGATGAATATCTATTGTTGTGAATCTGCTAGAGTTGACTTTATTACCACTATTTGTCAGACTTTCAAATCAAAGACTTTTCCAAATTAAGCATTGATTTTACAGAAGAAAAAAAAAAGAAATATATATATATATATATATATATATATATATAGAGAGAGAGAGAGAGAGAGAGAGAGAGAGATTGAGAGAGAGAGAGGGAAAGAGGGGGGGAGAGGGTAAGAAAAAAAGCAATGCAGTGATGGCATCTTGGAATATACTCCGTGGCCATTGGTCAAAACAAACGTTAAGTCATCCATGAGGATGAGGATTCTTGCACATTCAATAAACACTGTGTTTTTTATGTTTACTTAATGTTTTCTTTGTATTTATTTAAGATAGGATTAATTTAAAGGTAGATATAAAGGTTATCTATCTATATATCAATATATATATATATATATATATATATATATATATATATATATATATATATATATATATATATATATATATATATAAGCTCAAACTGAGCAGGACATCGGAAAAAACTCTGCAATCATTCCACAGCCTGCTTCAGATCTCGAATTGGCTTGCCGATTTCATTCCAATAACTTTGACTTCAAACTGTACCTCTACGCAATCAATACTTGAAAACAAAATGATTCAATCTGAATATATCAACAATAAAAATAGGTTTGGTAAATCACTCAATCGAAATCGTTTCATGAACAACTTTTCTTGACAGCATGCCGTATTTGAGGTGACCATTTTGAACATTTGGAAAAAAAGGAAATCTACAGCTGAGTTGTTTCTGTTGTTTCTTGTTGAGCAGTGATTAGTAGAAAAATAGTTTGAATCTAGCGTAGATGCTGCTGGGAATAAAATAAGGGATCAATACATGGCAAATTAAACACTCCGACTGATGAAAATTTTTTTTTTTTTTAGACATGATAAGGGAAAAATAAAAACATATCAAGTCTCCTGGTTCTATTGCCACGGTCTGTACGGCAATATATAGCCAGTCCGTCAGACCCACTCAAAACCTGAAGAAACATATGCTGTTCCTGTTGATGCTTGCCAATGAATTTGTAAAGAATGAAAAAAATGTTCATTATCTCTAATTAAAGTTTTAAATTCTGAATCGAATATTGAATATTAATCTGCACGAAGTCCTGGCTGGTTCAGCACCAGTTGGACACCAGGAGTTTAATTTCAAAATTTATTATGAACCGTGTGATATTTTTTCGGTCTGTCTTTCCGTAACAATGGACTCTTGCACTAAAAATTCAATGTTCGACTCTACTATAATATTACTATGTGCTTTTCTGTCACATGATGGGAATCTTTCACTTGAAAGCGATATGTTCTCCTGATAACAATACCTCCCATCCTCCATTTCAGACGGTAAATGGTTCCACTGAAACTATTCTGGTAGTTTGTCTTTAAAAGAAAGAAATATATTCTGCATTATTTTCATAGAAAGGCTTGTAAATAAATTGCAGCTCCTCAATACACACACACACACACACACACACACACACACACACACATATATATATATATATATATATATATATATATATATATATATATATATATATATAAATCAATGACAGACAGGGACTATTTCTTTCAAACTAATGAACAAAGATTAGTAAAAATACTCCTCGTCCGTAATTTGAAATGAAAAAAATATGCTGTGCTTCGAATTTATACACATGCACATAAATACACACACATACACACACACACACACACACACACATATATATATATATATATATATATATATATATATATATATATATATATATATATATACATATAAAGGGATTCATGATCCGACTGAATGATTATAGATTAACTTTCATTACACGTTGAATGTCATTTGACTTACATAAAGTATGTAGAATGAACAACGCAGGAAATGGGACTGTTGCAAGAATCAGACTGGCAACTGATAGGGTAACCACTCCAACGTAGCGTTGCTCTTACCATTGAGCTAAACAGCTACCGGTAATGCAAAAGGCGAAAAAACTTCTCAACTATCCATTTTGTTTTTTCACGGTCAATATATGCCCGATTTGTTTCTTTCAACGCTGACAATAGTTATTTTGAAATGGATAAATAATCCAACATGATAAATAATAAATCAAATAAATATTGTATTAAAACTATATTGGAAATTATCTTCAGTTGGTACACGGCGAATGTATCAGTTGGCCTAAAAAACGTTATCGGTTGTAGATTCGATTCTTACAGAGGCCCCAATTTCTTCATTTGCATCTGTATGAATTGAATGATATTCAACAAAATGTGAAGGGATCAACTTGATGAATATCAATAAAGCTTCTTTATTAGACATAAATTCAGTCCACAGTTTGATCTTTCGATTAGAAACGTTATCTCCTTATAGTTTCAGAAAAAAAATTAGCAATAGGATAATTTTTTTTTTTATCCTAGAGAGGCAACTCATTGCATTTTTATATCCATTCATTGTTATCAACAAAATATGACTAGGATAAATGTTATATCTGACGAAAATTTCAATTTTATTAGCCTTTATGTGAAATATTGCTTATCAAACATGAAAAAAAGAATTACCATATAACTCTTAGAAAGTGTGTATATATATATATATATATATATATATATATATATATATATATATATATATATATATATATATATATATGGTAATTAAAGAGAACTCTGTATTGTTAACAATTATAAAGTTATAGTGAAACATCTCCCTCTCACTACTACACCCCAGTTTCCCATACAACCATATTTCAAATCTATGAATGCAGCTCAATAAATTGGATTAAACCCAAAAAGAAATCAATGCATCGTGGATTTCATTTAGATTTCAATGTTGGTAGATATAATTGCATGATCTATGGATTCTGTTGCCAAGAACCATTTGATTGTGTCTCAACTGACAAAACGTATACATTCTCATATGGAAGTCATCTCATCATCAATATGTAAATATGCTTTCTTGCACTTACGTACCTACAGTAAGTGGAACACTTCCTACACGCCATAAATCCAAAAGAGAAAGAAATGCGCAGATGAATTCATCATTATTCAAATGTGGCTTGACATCACCGTATGATGAATTAATTCAGTTGCCAACTACGATTCATTCTTGTCTTTATAAAGCATAGCATTAATTTCTATATCGGAGTCATCTTATAACCAATATGGTAATATGTGCTTGCACTCACGATCATGGTACACTTCCTACGTGCCTTGAAGAGAGATTCTGTTGATATCTAAAAAAAAAACAAAACTTTAATTGTTAATTAGCAACACGATCAATATTTCTGATTCTCTCTCTAATGAACATCTTATTTACTAATCACTGTTATCAGCAACATACTGATTCAAACATCGATGCCGGGTTTATTCATGAATTCTGACATTTAGAATTGTGTTTGTATTCGGATTTCACCAAGCTTCAACTGTTTATAGTTTAAACTTAAAAAGTTGCACGCACACGCACACACACACGCACACACACACACACACACACACACGCACGCACGCACGCACGCACGCACTCTCTTTATTGTTTCCTTTTTTGAGTTTCCCGCACAAACGAGTTGCTGTTGGGTTGGAGGGGGATGCAATATACAATTACGCTTAACTGATCCCTCAGTTTGTGTCCAGCAACTTTCCCTTTGGAAAATTCGGACATTTTTGTTATAAAACAAATGGGCTGATGAGTCTCCTCTTCATTGATGACCCCTTTTCCATTATTTTTCAAAATGCTCGATTCTTTCCATATTTCTGATATTATTGATCATGGTATATCCGTCACTTGTTGGTCATCGTCGACATTGATCAGTTTATAACTCTATTGAATCATACCTGTATCATTCTGTCCATACAGAAACAAACTTCATTTGAACACCAGTGATATGTTTATATTAGGATGTAGTATCTAATCAACACCTTAATTGAAATCTGGAATTCATTGGGTGTGTCATAAGCCCTCCAAATGAAATTTTTTGTATCGAAGTCATTTAACCATGAATATGTTCAAATACATTTTCCGACCTGCGTACCTACGGTACAGTGAACCTTTCATACACACCATGAAAGAGATTGACTATGTGTGCTAAATTTGATTTCGTTATCACACATGCTAATATAAGTGATGGACTTTGACTTGGGTGGATCAAAGTGATAAGATAAGAATGAGTTGTAAAAAGGGGGATAACGAACCTTATACCAAAGTAAGAGGCAAAGTCAAAATGAATCAAGTGTAATTTCAGTGAAATTGTTACATTTTTGTCGACGACGAATTCATTAAGACAATAGCTGTATTCGTATTTCCCAATGAAATACTAAGCATCATCTTAGTGTTTACTGAGGCATATTGCTTCATAGAACTATATTGGAACATTGGAGCATAAAGGCATATTTCAATCTATCGATGCGACGTATCATGATAAGATTAAACCCGGAGAGAAAATAATGCAGGATGGATTACATCAATTCTTAAAATGTGTATAGATATCATTGTATGATATATGGATTCTTTTGCCACGAACTGTACATTTTTGTCTCTATTGAACTGTGCGTTTATTTTCATAGTGAAATCCTTTGATTCAAAATGTATCATTACACTCTCTGGCACCAACGTATGTTCGGTGCATTGGGCTCTTCCTACGCACCATAAACCCTAAGAGAAAATAGTTCGTAGTCAATTCCATTACTATTTAAATGCAGATTCACAACACCGTATGATTTACGAATTCTCTTGCGAAAAACTGTTTAATCTTGTCTCAATTGAACATAACATTCATTCTCATACTGAAATGATCTTATAATCAATATATTAATCCACTTCCTTGTACTTACGGTACATAGATAACTTCCTACACGCCATACGCTTAAAGGAAAAGCGTAATGGATTTCATTAATATTTAAATGTGGATTGACATCATCGTATTATATACACACACACACACACACACACACACACACACATATATATATATATATATATGTGTGTGTGTGTGTGTGTGTGTGTATGATACGATGATATATATATATATATATATGTATATATATATATGTATATATATGTATATATATATATATACATATATACATATATATATATATATGTATGATATATTGCATTATATGAATATACAATATATTATACATATATATATATATATCATATATTATATCATATACATGTATACATAATTTATCATATATATATATATATATATATATATATATAATCACCATCAATTTGTTAGCACCTGTTATTAAACGCAGACCTTCCCGAAAATTCTCTTTTATAGGCATTACGGAGCCAGAACTTTCTGTCGGCCATTGCTTCACACCTGATCTCTGATGATCCATGTTGTGAGTTATGATGTCCAGCAGTTATTTGCCATTCCTGCAACATGGTCAGCCATACCATCTTTCCTATAAGATACTGTGCCGTCTTATTATCTCTCTTTGTGAGGTTGAGTATGAATCTCCTCTACACGTTGCATGGTTCTCAATTAGATGGTCTATTATCGGTTAGGTTCCTTGTTTCAGCTCGTATTTGACCAGGGGTTGGATACACTGAGAGAATTTCCTCCTATTTATAGTTAGCGGAATTTTTTGGTTCTTAAAATCAGGCTTGTTCTACCGAAAGTTTGACAATCTAGAGTAATAATTTTCTTTATTGTACTTCTCTTGATGACTTTCTTACTTGCATTATTAAGTTTGTCGAATATTTTTGTAGATCATGAAGGTTCTAAGCAAAGAAGAGGATGCAATCGACGAATCTAAGGTTACTTAGATATTCTCTGTCTATTCTGATTCATTTGGGTTCCCATTCCAAGAAAGATCATATCTAGGTAGGTTGAGTAGAGCTTGGGTGGTATCGACTAGTCTCACTCCTTTTTCTAGCTGGAAGGGCTCGGTGTCTTTGTGTAGCCGTATGAAGGAACTGTTGTTTTGGTAGATATATCACAGTACTCTCATATTCACGGGATCTACAGCCTGTTGTATTATTACGTCTATGACTTTGAGGATTTCCACTTAATGAAAAGCTTTTTTAAAGTCAACGAATGGCATAGCAAGTGATATTTTTTATTCTACCGCTTTATCTTTTATTTGGTTTACTGAAAGGAGAAGGTTGATAGTTGAGTTGCTTTTACGGAAGCCTGCTTCTTCCTGTGGTTGGTTTTTATCGGTGATCAGTCTTGAGAAGAGTTAGTAGATGCAGTTTAGTAGGTTTATTGGCCTGTAGTTCTTATTGTCTTTCAGTGTCACTCTTGTCTGCCAAGATGTCTATTTCATTTTTGGTTCCATGATTGGGGCTCCTCGAAGTCCACCTTAAATTGGCTTTCTTCTGAAAGGAGTTATCCATAGTTTTAAGCCCGTTTCTTAGTTACATTCTTGGTGTTGTGTTTGGGTAGATGCTCTTAGAGCACATCACCCCCACCCAAAACAAGTGATATAGCTGTGCGTTATGGCACTGATTATCCAGCAGGAAGGGCTGGTATATTTATGGTCTTGCAAACGCAAATCATGGGGAGCTTCAGGCAAAGCCCTGCCATGCTGGTCTGTGATGTGTCACTTCGGTCCCACTAATATGTCTACAGTAAGGGGAAGCTAAGGACTATCCTTGGTTCACAATAGTTTTGGGGTATCAACATCGATGAGCATTGAGTTTGCCAAGCATTTTTTGAATTTTTTGTAATACAAAACTAGAAACTACCAGAACTTCCAAATTCTTAGTAAAAAAAGAACACACACACACACACACACACACACACACACATATATATATATATATATATATATATATATATATATATATATATATATATATATCAGGAACACAATACAATCTAATATCTAATGAGTGATGAGTTTATTTCATAAAGTGCTCGAAATATTCAACATTAAACATTAAGTTGATTTGGAGTAGAGCATAAAGATATAATTAAGTTTTAGGACCTGTTAGAGACATCTAATTGTTAAATATATCCACCTAACATCAATGGGCTACGAACCGGCCTTCCATCCTTTCGTTGAAACTCAGCCACCAGGTCTTCATACTTGGCTCTTTCTTTTTTATGTGGTTTTCCGAAACGGACAGTAACTCCTACTAAAACCACCCGCTTCGTAGCTACTCACATCGAAACTATGTCTGGTCTGGATCGAGTTGACACTATGGTTTTGTGGGAACTTTTATTGTCGACTTGAGTCGACCAAGTAGTTCCAATTTCCAAAAGTTGCGAGCAGTCCACCCTATCCGTGATTTGGCTTTTTCTCCTGCTCTAACATGTTATGAAACCTGCTGTGTTTGATTCCAGCGCATATTGCCGCTACCCATAGAACCTGATCATGTCACCAATGATATCACCCCTTCCCCAATGTGCTAAGACAACAACTGAGGACTTGTTTCAGGGATCTTACCTTCTAACAGAGTGGGCAAATTGGTACGTTTGCCAGACCCCACCTGAATTGGTTGGAAGGACTTTAGAGGACATCATATGCCGACTCTGCACGGAATTCATCCTGGATCATCTTTTTCTTGCCTCGGGCTTCTCTATAGCAAGGATTTGTATTGGTGCCGTGCCTGACTCGTTGCTACAACTCCAGGCAAGATTTAGTGCTGCAAACCTGCCTCAGGGTACTTCGTTGCCCCTTGCACACAATACTTTTAATTTCTATACCTACCGATGAGACTTTAGTATCAAAGGAATCCCAGCTGAGCTAAGCCTCCCTGACTCCAGTTACATTGAATTCCTCTAGTCACCACTGAAAGCATGCTGTTGTATTTTGTGGGGAAATGCTGCCTTTGTGGTAGGCTTTGCACACCTGCACAGGGAATAGTTGATCTTCCATTCGTGGCCATGCACAAATGTAATAAGAACTTTGTAGATTAGGACCAGTCAGGAAGGCTGAGGCAGGATTCCGTGCAATCAGATCCAAACCACAAACACTAAGTCCTGGTTTTTCCTTCAATGAAAGCCAATGACTCAAGTCATTCATGACCGTTCAATAAGCCTTAGTTTGTCTTACAATACTGGTGAGACCCTTTCCAAGTTTCCTAACTGGCTACTCGATCAAGGATAGGATTTTGGTACCTCCTAATTAGAAACTCAAATTGTCGTACACTACCAGATATCTGAACTTTCCTGGATTGAAACTCATTCTACCCCATGTGGTGAGCTTGTCTAGACCATAAAAGAGCCAAATGCATTCAGTCAATGATGGTATTGTGACAGTCAGGTCATTAATGAATGCTTTGAGGGGGATTCTTTTTTTAATCTTCGCCTTCTGCATTCAACAATATGTATATGTATATATTATACACACATCAAATATATGATATACATATATGATATATATATATATGCATACATAAGCACATATATATATACATATATATATATATATACATACATACATATATATATACATGTTTGTGTAGAGAATCCGTCAATTCTAATCTATACTTCGACCCAACATAATGTTCAATGTTGAATGTATCGAGCACTTTATGAAATAAACCCATCATAAATCGGATAATATAATACATTTTTTTATTGTACATACATATCTTAAGAAACAGTCATATTTTGTCCGATAGAATATTTTCAAAATTGCATTATATCATATAAAGTACTTATTTGAGATGACCTCCCGTCGTAATTTGGTTAATGTTTTCCTCACCCTAGTTAACGTAAATAGAAAGAACAATTGAATGAAATTTCCTGCAGTGCCGAATTTTCTCCAATTGTTTATTCCATTTACGTTGTCTTAGGCAAGTGATGCATTAATCTTGTAACGACAGAAATCGTCTCAGAAAAGATTTTATATCATATAATGTAATTTATCATCCATACATATACATTCATCTAATTGTGTATGTGTGTAAGTGTTTGTAAGGATTTGCATCTTTCTACACGGATCATACAAAAATACAATTTGGCAATTCACTGCAAATTGCATTCCCCTAGGTACAATGACTTTCTCGGTCATTGCTTAGTGTCAGTGCAGTTGTGTTTTCTGTGGTCTTATCTATTAGAGATTATTTTGTTTTGTCATTTTGTCTATGCATGTGTTGCTATTCTGTTAGAGTTTTTCTCAAGTATAAGGATTAACAAGGTTTTTATCAATGTCGGCTTCTACGATCAAAACATCAATATAACAAATTCAATTAGGAACAATCTTAAAAAGGGTCAATGAAATATACAAAAAGGAGCCACAAAATATTGATTATAGAATCTTGTATTCAAAATGTTAAAAAATGACTGTAAATATCACATAAATATCATTCCAATTTTAATAAAACCGCTATTATTACAAAGCAGAAGCTCCCAGTGGCCGTGCAAGATAAATCTTGGTCTTGTGAGAGCTGTACAACGTTTTATAAAAAGAATGTTATCCTCCAATTTCTTTACAACAAAAGAAAACAATCCATTCCTCAGGTGATGGTCTGTGAAATTGTCCATGAGTTTTTTTGTTTGTTTTGTTGGTTGGTTGCTTTGCTAATTCTATCTTTTTGCCCAAAATAATGGATTCCTTTGAGCATGAAATTGATCTTCAGGGAAAGTACAATCTCGATATATCACTGACATGAAACAGAAAAGCAATTCAAACAAAGTTCATTTTTTTACGAGCAGAACGACGCTATCTGCCCTAGCATTCTATTTTTTGAAACAAGGAAAGACATTGACTGATATACTTTGGGAATGAACTAACATTATATATATATATATATATATATATATACACATATATATATATATATATATATATATATATATATATATATATATATATGCGTGTGTGTGTGTGTTCAAAAACAATTTTATGTGACAAAATAGGTTTCTCCGGATTTTGTTTTACGAAGATGAGTTTTTTGTTAGTGTAGATGGTTGCTTTTCTAACTCTACAAGCAGTTAGAAGTAATGGATTCTTTCAGACCATGAAATTGATCCTCAAGGGGAAGTTCAATGTGGACAGATTATCAACAATGGACAGAAAAATAATTCGAAAACAGTGATATTCTGACAGGCAAAACTAAGCAATCTATCCTGGCTTGAGAAGAGACATGCGTACTTTGAGAATGAACAGATTTTATTGCACACAAATTCGAAAACATTTATATTGGTTCATACCGTCTGCAATTTCCGCAAATTCTGCACTTCAGTAACCTTTTATCTGGCTGGAGTCACGTGATCATTAATCATTCTTCTTTCTTCTTTCATTCAATAGACGAGATGAAGTATATGGGAATGTACAAAAGATCATTGATTCCCGAGACAGGAGTCACTTGGCACCAAAGAGGAATTAGTGGGGATGTGTAATGGTAATTATAAAGTTGAAAAACTTCCTAGATGAAAATTCTAAACGGGGAAGAATTATTAAAACCTGGAATCATGTGAAGAAGGATTTTGTTCTAGGTCTCTGAAAACTTCATCAATAAACAAAGAACTGATCTTACATGACTAGAACTTTCATATTGTCAAACTTTTATCGCAGAACATGTAGCATAAATATTTTCAAAATGACTTCCTATTCGTGAATTAGTGAAACCCAAATATTGCCTCAGATTTTTCAGCCTCTAATATTTGCTAATGATTCTGTTTCTCATTCAGCAGCCCAAATGTGAACATGATTGGAGCCACAGTAAAAGTTGAATTATATGGACAGAAAAAAAAAGAAGGCATTTGAGTGCGAATCGAGTATCAAATTGAATAAGATCAGATTATCCTCAAAACGTCTAGGAGAAAACTGATTAGAAGTTAGTTCGCTGTTTTATGAAGGAAGAATTATATTTTCATCGATACTCAAGTATAGACAAGCAACCTAAAACATAATATGGTGTATCATAGCTTTTCTTCTGATACATGTTGAAAAAAGTTTTGAAAAATGAAGCCTTTTAAGATTCTTCAGGACAAATATATCCCGAGTTTTCTGCGATTACAAGGATATATTCATGTCAAACAAAATATGCAATGACCACAAAAAGGTATTGTTTTGGTGGCAACTTTTATTTTCTTCGGTTTTTGAGAAAACTAAACATCAATCAAACAACTTCATCTACATCATCGGTTTGTGGAATAGCAACATCTCTAAGATCTCCCAAAGAATGTGGTTTGTCTGTGTGAACATAAACAGTTGCCTAATAAGAATCGATTGGTCAGTTAGTGAACTTTCAGCGTGGCATGAACACCTTGTAATAGCCACTAAAAGTCATCAAAATCATTCGCGTCTGCCACGCAAGCAACCTTAAGCAATCAAATGACTGGACAGTATTTACTTAATATATGTACTGACAGAGTTTTCTAACAGTGATAAGAAATGGATCAAGAGTATTAACCAACATAGATAACGAGCATTTGTCAAAATGAACAGGATAATCAGCTGCTCCAACCCAACCTCCAACATGAACGTAGAAAACAATCATTGGTAAAAGATTCTCAAGTATAATAACGAACATTTCCCGAAATATAACACATTACACTTGTTTATGTTGTCTTCGATATTGCCCTCGCATTTTTGTAAAAGCTGGTAATGTTGTTTTAGCTTTTGTCAGTAGTTTCTCATATTTTTTTTGTAAACATATCTGGTCATGTCAGCGCATAAGAGAATATCTTTGGATCTGTTTATTTCTATTCTGTGCTATTTATGTTTGAAATGTACTTCTCCTTTCATGATATTTTCAATATTTTATCATTTGTAACATGTCATTTTAAAATGTGTTGTTTTTTGTCGTCTTGAAAGCATATTTTTTTGTGTCACTGTTTTCTTGATTAGTTCCGGTGTTGATGTAGAAATGTGCGTTCCATACCATATTTTTTGCTTTAATTTTTTTCGTGAGAGTTTGTGGCTGCGTTGGTTTGGTACTGGAATATTCTCCAGTGAGTAACTTGGTTGTATTCTATCGATTATATTGTGTAGGAATAAAATTAGCAGATGGGGCTCGATTTTTAACCTTTTTTAAACAAACTTGTTTCTTTGAACTGAGTGTTGGTTCTCCGGATATATTGTTCGGTATTCTTTTATAAGATAGAGCTGGTATAAGTATGCTGATGGTTACCACAGCAAATTTGCTTAACAAACACGATTTTCAAATGAAATTATCAAGTATTTGTTTTTTTTTAGAAACTGCTAAACATAGGTCTATTGTTCCAAACAGTTGGTATGAGAAATTTTATCATCAAAATAATCACCTTCTAGAGTCCATCGTTATAGGTAGAGGAACTGAAAAGAAGCATACGGTAAACCATTGGTAGGATTACAAACCACGAACGATTAGCAAAATTCAAGATGAAAAGTGGATTTTCATGGAAAAATGCAGAAACCTCAAGCCACTGACGACTACAACAGAGGATATTGAAGTGACTGAACTAAATAAAACCAAGAGAAACGCAGACAAAAAGAAGTTACACAACAGCAATCATTGAAACAATTCTAGAAAAAGGTCTGTGCTTCAAAGCTATAAGCATCAAGCAAACAAACAAACAAACAAACAGACATAGGTGAATACACAACCTCTGCCAAACATTGTTGTCAAAAGGAATTGTTGTTGGTGGTAAATAGCCAAACTTTCATGTTTGGAAGCGCAAATGAATCATAATCATTCCTGGTCGATGAAGCAAAGAATATGACGAAGAAGCAACTTATTAATTCTGGGATTCATACTACCAGAGAATATCATAACTGCCTTAAAGATAAGATATGTAATTGGAGGAACAATTTCAATTGGACCTCAATTTCAAGTCAATCATAATTTTTCTGTGATTATTTCCAAATCATAATGAATTATTCCTTCAGGCTAAATGGTACGAGGGAATAATTATAATTGGTATCTTTATCTTTTGTTTTTCTCCATCCCTGAAATGTGTATGGGGAACGTTGCAGGGGGGGGGCTAAATATGGGCTGCACGTAGGAGTCGGATTGACCTGAGTGATGTAATGTTTCGCTAAAATATACAAGGTGTAAAACATGGCTAATTCGATTATCGTGGATGCAGCAGTCTCACAGTTCGATATTTTTCTCATTGGCGTTTTAATACCGGCTGAATAACCTTATATTATACCTTTATGTGTGGTAATTTACTCTCTGGTCTGTTGCTGAGTTACATCTAAGCCGTTGAACCGGTTCTCAAGATATCCAAATGACTCATACAAGTCAATTTTTGATCAGTTCTCTTATCTTAAAGAAAATATTCATAATTTTGAACTAGTTCGAGGTTGCAAAATTCACGAAATTTCAATTTGTCTTGTTCCAGTTTTTTGGTCAGAAAAAGCAATTCGATTCCTACGTCTTGTTTAAGCTTTGAATTCTCTCTGATGATATCACAAAATACATTTTCTTCAAATTTTTTTGACATGGTTAAATTTGGCATCTTCGTTAGAGGCCGTGGGAAATATTTCAAATGAGCTTCTGCATCAACTCTATCAAATATTTTTTTTAAAAAGATTGTTGTGTTGTTTCATAAAATTCATTTTATTATTTTCCATTACCAGTGGTTTTTAGAGTACTGCCTTCATCTCAATTGTTTTTTGACCAAATACTGGTTGATATAGTCTTCAGACTCACTGGGAAATATATGAATTAATTCAAAGTAATTCAATCAAGTACAAGTATGTGCTGGGAGAAAAAAAAGACGTTCTCTACCTTTCAAATGATCTGAAAATAACTTACGAAAAAAATTGAATGCATGAGTTTGTCAAATTATTCACTCACCAAAAAACCAAATCGTAAATTTTGTCGCCATAAAGTATCCATTGCTTTGAAAAATGACTTTCAGTAGTTTGAATCTCTTTGTTAGGAACCAACAAAATGCTATGGCTTTATGAAATTGTTTAAGCTCCAAAAAAAGGGTTCTAAAATATTATTCTTCATACGGAGGGGCGAAACTCTCCTCTTCAGGCCAGTTGTTAGTTTAGCTCAACAAATTCGGCATCTTGAAATTCATTCCTGTGATCTTGTTAGATTGTGGTGTTATAGTTTTAGGGGATTAGAAGGACCAGAAAAAAGAATATGCCTTCTAAAGAATACATTTTACAAAGGCGGGAAAAATATTTGCTGAAATGTTATGTCAGAGCTTCAAAAATGAGGACAGTAATTCGAACATAATATGTAAACCTTTATCTGTGGCCCGTGGAGATTAGAGGAAGGTGTTAAGATAAATGGTTGGAACTTTGTGTTAAAAACTGCAAAGATAGAGACAGTTAATATTTGTGTTGTGTCAATTATCCAAGAGGAGAGAGCTTGCAATCTCAATATCCTAAACACGGTCTTGTAATATGGGTTGGAGCATCGACCACTGGCGTCGGTGATTAATATACATCCATCTCAGATGGGCCTACAAATTAGGAACAATATTGAACAAAACTCAGCACTATGCCAACATCAAACACTAACTGAGATCTGAATGAAAATCACTTAATATATAGCTACTATGCTAGGGATGGAACTGTTCTTTGATTTTCCATGCTGCAGAAAAAATCTCTCAATCGGATAAAATACTGGATCCACCTTGGATGTATTCTTTTTTTTTTCTCTTCAGGACATGACGTATCTTTACCCTAATTGCCACTGAAATTCTTTCAGAATTTTTGGAGATATTGTAAGGATGAAAACACATCTGTGAGTGCTTATACCTTTTCCAACTTATAAATCAAGAACTGTATAAAACAGAATTCGATTACACAAAACATCAAAATACATGTAACAACAGATTTTTTATACAAATATAATTAAGAAACCGTTAAAATCGGTTTAGACTTATTTAGACGAATGAGTTTTAGTAGGAAGTTTGATAAACAGAAACTTGAAAAAAAAACTTGAAATCAGGAGTCATCTGCGTAATTCATGTTTTCAGTCACGTTTCATTAAAGACGTCTCCGTGTTCCCTGCACGATTGCAATTGAGTTTTGGGTTGCGTGAACGTTATTCAACACGCGCACAGGACGAATATGCCTGAAGTTAGGAATTATTTCTTTTACTTTTACTACAAACTTTAATCGAATAAGTAGACTCGGCGAAACTGAACAAGTTATACTACCGTTGCAACTAAAACTGAGATAGTTATTCTCTCTATTCGAGCAATTATTCCACTCGAAAAGGATACAATGCGTGCATGGACACGGGCCGTATTGATAGCTAAACTGGATGGATTGGGTTCAAATTTAGTAGACACATACTGTTTGACCCCCTGTAATACAAAAGAAAAAAGGATTGGGTTGTATAAAAAGTATTTTGGTTCTTTCATAAAATATTCATTGTACAATTACGAAACGATGCATTACCAATTCTATCTGAAAGTAGTCGAGTGTTTGTGGTCACTTTCACCTGTAATTTGCATCTGATGATTGACCATTGATGATAGTTCACCTTTTAGTTAATTTGAAGGCACAAGTAACCATTTTGATTGGCTTGAATATGTTTTCATTTGTTCCGTTTCTTTTTATTCGTGAATTATGCAAGCAGCTTCAGTGACTCTGACGCTCAGTTTTAAGAAAATAATGACTCGAAACTCCTAGAGTCATAATACTTATATCCACCATTATAACATCTGGAACCAAAAGTGCAGCTAAACAGCACAGATATTGATATTTAGAGTCGTGGGTTGTTGCTAGATGTTTTCAGGAAATACACTTTGGTGTGAAGGTCTTTGGAAAACGAAATTACTCTGGATACATCCTGATATATTAACATTAATCTAACACCAAACGACTGTTTCAGGCCATTAATATCAGACTTATCTCCCATTGTTCTTTGTAAATATCTCTGAAACGAAATGACGAGATAATGAAAATTATTTCAAAAACATAAATCATAACCTAAATTCTCAAATCTTTTCTATTCTATGTGAATAGTTTTGCCAAGGAAATTAGGTTTACCTGTGACTAGAATTATATTTCCACAAAGTCTCGTCTTCTAAATGAAAGTAAAAATTACGTGATCTTATCAAAGGATTATACGTTTTTGAAGGTTGTCATAAGATCTATGAGTTTCAGAAATTTCCTTACAGCTGCAGACGCAAAGGTGATATTTGTTCCCATGAATGTGAAATGCATTTTAAGACCATGGTAAATTGTTACTGAATAGAAAAAAACATGTTATTTCAACATGTACGAAAGCAGACTGAAGTAACATCGTCAAAGATATCACAGTCATAAATCAATTCAATGTAGGAAGGAACCACAGAATAAGATTCAAAATCCAAGTCAACACAAAGAAAGGAGTCAGAAAAATGTTCTGCACCAAAATGCAACCATTCAGCGTACATAAAAGCTCACCCGATCCTTCAAGCTAGAAATAAAAAAAACATGAATCACTCGCCGAACAAAACAGCAACATTAACCAGTTAAACAACTAGATACAAACCTCTCGAATTGAAGTCACCAGCATGAGAAAACAAACTCTCAGAAGTAACTAAGTTTATCTTTGAAAATACAAGTCTTGAGCGGCTGACAACAACAAGAAAAAAGATTTAAACAATCTAATAAAAAAGCCAGCTAAGAAAAACGAATAGAAAATACAAGATACTTTGTGAATTTTCCCCAATTACTCTAAAACAGGAAAAGTCTTTACTACCGCTGAATAGCTTGTGCACCAATTAGGTGCCAAGATAACAACTGAGTCATAAAACAAACGAACCCAAATAGACAGGTAAACCATTACACGCAGAACAAGAAAAATGTATAACCTTACCTCTTGAAAGGATTTCATTGTGAAATATCGAATTTTGTAAGTGATTAATCTTCTGTTCTTGTGGACAATCTAACAATAAGGGCTTTGTAATATCAAGGGATCCGTAGTAAGATTTAATAACTTGTTTTGCCCAATATGTTGAAAAAAAGATGTCATGGAATACAGGATTCTTTGCAATGTTGAAGTATGGCCGGTAAAATGTTATGTAAAAAGCTTTTCTCCAGCATACGACTGTAGCAGTCAATTGATAACGCTGATAAATTCCAAAAAGCAATCCTTGCTTATTTGGTTTTGTCCAAAGAATAGTTTTTTCAAAGAAACCAAGTAATAAAGCAATACATTCAGATCATGGTCTGGTGATAAAGAGTTACGTCCTTGAGTTCTGAAGACAGAAAATGAACCTACATATTTGGGAGTCAAAAAGTCATTTTGCAGCCAGGAATCGCCTCCAGTGTAAATATACCTCTTTTCAATTGGTTGGTACCCAAAAGGCTTTTAATATTCACAAATATTCAGCTTAGTGATGAGTAAAATTTTATTTTCTCTTCCAGAAAAAAGGTAGTTGGTGTTCAAATCTAAGTGCGAAAGAAATGGCAAAAAACTTTGTTTTTTGGTAGCAAGTATTTTAACAGAAATGACGTGCTTTTCCATTGATAATCTAATCTTAAGAGTTCCAACGGTATTCATTAAAAACCGTCTTGAAAATGACAAAAACTTCAAAAATACTCTCAGTACAAGACGCAGGCAAATACCTGGTGTGCTCGAGAGAAAAAAAAAAGATTTAACCAAGGACATGGACCAAAACGTCGAACGTAATCAAGAACTCCCCGAAAAAAGTTAATTCCTCTGAACTCAAGACACGAGACACAAAAGGAAGCATTAAGATATTTCCAAGACGTTTATCTATGTAAAGTGAAGCAAGCACTCAAGTGAAGCAAAAAAAAAAAAAGAAAGATAACATCTTCTACGCATGAAGAGGGAGTTATCATTAGGGGAACTAGCCATTCTCATAGAGCTCCAGGAGATTAAGTTATTGCAATCAGAATGCTGTTATGTAAAAGAATCCAGGGAGATCTGAATAACTATGCGCCGATAAACTCACTCAGCTGCATTTACAATGTATTCATCAAAGTGATCACCAACCAAATCATCTAGACGGTAAATGAGAACCATCCAAGCTGGCTACAGGATAGGCTACTTGGCCATCGACCATCTCCATTCACTGAGTCAACTAATTGATATACGTCACAATTTAAATGAATATATTTTGCATTGAATATTGAAAAATCGATCACATGGTATTAAATAATGTTTTATCGAACCTCAAAATCTAGTCACACATTTTAAAAATCTAAACTTTTTTCTTGGTATTCGAAGCCCAAGAAGGAACATCAAAATAGTTTTGTGTTCTACTTCCTGTTTCAAGACTCAGCAGTGTTTTATTCATCACCCGTTAAAACATATGATTATTCTTTTTTCTTTATTACTGTTTCAAAATTTGAAATATTCTGAATTTCAATAACATAAAATTAGAAAATTTTAATTCAGTTTTGGAGACATGAGAGCTTTTTGCGGGGAAGACGGAATCGTTAAGCAGATCTACCTTCGGAATTTTCCTTGGAATTTTCGCCAAGATAATTTTTGTCCGGAACTTTTTTTGCCCTTCACCCGTTTCGTTGATGTGAGAACATGGTACACTTTGATCTTGAAAAAATGTCCGCCAAAGGTAGCAGCGCAAAAACAGGATAGTGCCTCAGAATGAAACTTTCAGAAAATATATTCAACGATTACAGTACGTATTAAAAGAGCACCAAGATAGGAGATGCTAGAATATAAAGATCGATGTAATGGGAGAGGATAAATGTCTTTCATTTTAATTTTCTTTTTGTCATTGATGTGAAAAAATTTTCCTGTTAACTCAAAAAATTAAATTTTCAAAAGATATTGCAGAAAAAACAGCCTTGATTAGTCAATGAAGTAATGATCAGAGCGAATCTGAGCAGCAAGCTCAAGAGCGACTTTTTGAAAATGAAGAGCAAAGTACGCGGAAAAAGTTATAGCTGTAAATGTCCTTGAAAATGGCAAGAATCGTCTACGGAATTTTTTTCTAACTAACATTTAAATTCCACTTATCAAATGAAATAAATAAAACTTCAGAATTAAGTAGAGTAAAATGATTGAAATTCGTACAATTTTAATTGGATGAAAAAATCAGCTGGATCTCGTTCATTTTGTTGTATTGTATTGTTATAGATGAAGATCAAAAAAGAAAATAACGGATTATTCGTTCCATAGTGGGAGAAGATGATGAAACAGATATTTGCTGATTGATTTTCCCACCTATAAAGTCTAGAGAACTTAAATGATCCTGGGATATTCTAATAGAGGACACATTTTTATTGTTATGAGGAAAATTTTATTCTGTTCATGATTAGAAAAGAATGTTGATTTATATATGTCTAACACTTTCTTTTTTTCATACAGAGCAGACAGCTGTCACCAAAGACCTTGTTCCAAGAAGGAAGGTGGTAGTTAACCAAGCTGCCGCTGTTGTTCCGGTCCCCACGGTCTCTTCGTCCCCGTGACGTTATATACAAATGTCATGAAACCAGATTGAGAGAAAATTGAAATTAGCTTCAACTTCAGCCTTTTCATTTTGTTGTTAATCAGGAGTGGCACCTACATATCCTATGATATTTGTTGTTTGCAGTTTTAAACTCTGAAATATTCAGTAACTTTTTCTTGTTTCTATTTCCCAAGTTATTTCAAACAGTTTTTTCTTCTGTCTTATCGCATGGGCAAGTATTTCCTAACGGACAATACGATTTCCGATTTTTTTTTTTTTTTGAACAAAAAATCTTTTTCCCAAAAAGAACTTTAATCCTCGTCATAATTCCTCCACCATAAAATTATTTTTCTCCCCTTATTGGCTCAATGATACCTTTATCACAGCCCTGATTTTCTTTTTACCGGTAAATATCCAGCCATTTGGAATATTAATGGAACCAGTTGCATGGCTTTGAGTGAAATTGGCTACTAATCAGAAGAAACTTCTCTCATGACTTAACTCGGTCAACAGTGAAACACCGTTGAGTAAGATTGTGTACCGTGTGACTATCACATTCACACGAACCGGGGATACCCATCCCCCAACGTCACGTTTTTAATGACTGAAGAAATATACAGGAACTATTTCTAGTCTTCAAGGAATAGAGTCTGTTCAAGCACGTGTGGTAAGGTCCCGTCTGATTGGTTTCACACCGAGGCCGCTCGATCAGCTCCCAAAATATTCAAAATTAATATTTTCTAGACTCTGCAATCATCAAACTTAAAATGCCTTGAAATCTGAAGTAAATCCAGTGAACCTGAAACGGATCTAATTTTTATTGTTCTCGCTCTTTTTAAGCTTTGTTTTCCAATATCGCAATTCATCAAAAGTCAGAAAGTTGATCTTAAATGTACGTTACCCCATTACTTTTGTCACTGACCATTATCCTTTTGAATAGAAAATAATTACCTGAACTGCCGTAGCGAACGACATCTCAGCCTGGTTGATTGTCAAGTCTGTTTAGCGCGATGGGAGACATCTTGATTATCTGCCCTTGAATCATGATGATAACCAATGTTTGACAAGCAGACGGGCGAATCTATTGCTTTGCCAATAATCTTATTCACGAGACTGTAATTATGTCTGGCCCAAAACTTTTATTTGCATTGACAACTCATATTAGAAGGGGAGAAATTGACCCAGCACAGTAACAGTAATTACTGTGATCAAAACATGAACTTTTGGTTGGTATCTTGCGGACAATTACGCTCACAGACATTATAAATCCAACAAAAGATGAGCAAGACATTTATACAACATCAAGCATTGCCAAATAATACGAATAGCTAACCTAAACTGGTTTTATAATCTGTCTATACAAGTGAGAGGTGTCACACTGTGTGTCAGTTTATGTTACTGTTAGAGTGTTAAGCTATAGAAAACCAACCAGATCAGCCAAACACACACAATAGACCAAGAAGAAGGGTTTAAAGTCAAAGATATTTAGACCATAGTTTAAGCACTCAAAAAAGTTACTATTTATAATGTACCTATAATGCTAAACGAGGTATATCTTTTCCATTCAATTTTATATATCTATGTATGCTTTCCATATTTTTTGTATAGGATTCTTTAAAGAGATGAAAACGAAGTAAAACATTTCAATCTTTCGGGGTCAAAGGTTGGGTTTTTTTTCCTCCTTTTCAACTTAAAGTCTGATCGGAATTATATAAAAAAAAAACTTTTTAAAAATCCTCTCTTTTTGAAAAAAAAAACAACAAATAACATTCCAAACTAATGATAAACTCTCTTGCCTTCCGTAATAATGAAAGAAAGAATCTAAAACGTGAAATGACGAATGGGAATAGAAAAGACAGTTAAATTATGAAACAAGATTAAACTAGAGTCTTATTCACGAAACTGGTACAAATAAAACTTTTAGTTCAGTTTGATGAGGAAAAAAAACTAATGTGATCGCCAGTGATAATTATGGCGAAATGAAAGTATTTATGGCAGCTGAAAACTGGAAGTGCTGTACCCAAGTAATGACCATCCGATACCATTTAGGAGAAGATAAAAAAAGAATAATAATAGTATCAAAACACTGAAAGTGCTGCTGTCACTCTACCCCAGTGATTGCATATCCATGGCATTCGTGAGGAAATGAAAGTAATATTAAAAATAGAAAACTGAAAAGTGCTGCCGTCACTTCAATTCAGTGATGACTCCCCCATATGTTTTGAGAGAGAAAAATATTAAGATAGGTCCAAAGGATCTTAGAAGCCTTAATATCACTTGATTGCAACCAAAGACTGTCCTCTAAGCCAGTAAAAAGATACAAATAATTATACTAGTACTGGATCCAGCAATAAAACGACTTAAAGACTTGATGACAGCTAACACGCGAATGGAAAACATGACTAACCCATACCATTCGCCACGAATAAACTCTTTTTGTGGTGTCCATGCAACCAAAACCATGCACTGATAAGAATGATATGACTGGCTGTTTGAGGGTCAAACTTACTCTTACCCAATCGGTGCAGCTTGCACATGTGACGAGTATAGAGATAGAAAAATGTGACTATATCAGCCACGAGTCCAAATGACTGAAAAAAAAAGAAAAGTTTTCCCTTCATTGATGGGATCTTCATGTGCAAAATTTTTCTATTAGTACGGTTAGGGCCTCCCTGCATCAAATACATTTACGTCAATACATATCATGCACGTAGACCTTTTCTATAATAGAATATCAAACCACGTTGATTAGTTTTTTTAACTATGCTTACTAGATTTACGTGTTTGAGTGAAATTCTGTTTCAAATTAAGACAAACTTTCTTGGGGATTCCTATAATGTTGCAACAGGCCTAGGAGGAGGATTGTTGGAGCCTTACACAATGGAACAAATTTTAGATTGGGAAAATATCCGGCAAAAATAAGGCCAAAACTGGACTGAATTTCAGATTGACGGAGGAAGATCATATAAAAATATGCGTGCAATGACACGAGGCTATCGTCGCCAGACTGTTCATGAAATATCAGAAAAGGTAGGAATCTGTAGAAAAAATATGATGATAATGCTTGATGTCGTAGGAGAGTTTGTGAAGCGCCCAAATAAAATATAGTAAGTTGCATTAGTACTTTTAATTTCAAATCTGGTGGCGTTATCTAAACAACGATCTAAAGGGGACGTAATGGAAATAGGGTTATTCTTAATTTCACTATATATTTATTTTGTGGCGCCTACGATGCAGTACTGTATCCTTTGTTCACTGATGGGTTTTGGAGGGGGGGCTTTGAACAGTCATTTGTTCGTGTAGACTTTTCTCTCAGCAAATGTCATTCATCCAAATTTAAAGTGCACTGATAGATGATTGGTCAGATCAGACGATTCAATCCATCACATCATAATTGATGTCAGGATTAATCAATTTATAAATCTCTACTTTAAAGGCATTTTATTGAACGAGTAACATAGATTGGGAAATTATGCATGATGTGCTTTTCAAAACTGAGTTGTTTTTTCCCTAAAATTTAATTTCTTCGCTATAGGAAAATGCAGCTGGCAATTTCTAGTAATCACCAAATGATTTGAGTGAATTGTTGTTGTTGTTGTTGTTGCTGTTGTTGTTGTTGTTGTTGTTGTTGTTGTTGTTATTATCATTATTATTATTATTATTATTATTATATTAATAGAAATAATGATGATCATAATAATAACAATAATTATCGTAGTAGTAGTAATAATAATTATAATAAAGGGTCACAAAGCTTTAAGTAATAAATGAAAATAATGGAAGGTGACTCAAGGAAATGTTTGATAATTTGTATAAGGTGTTACTAAAATCACACCTGGTTGAATAATAATGAAAATATCTCTGTTCATTGGATATCACTTCATGAACAGAAGAAACACTTTGCAATGAACAAGGATTGAAAGCGACAATCATTTCCCTGCAATCTATCCATCAAATGAACAGTGTGAGATTTTCAGTTTGTCCCTGTGTCCGTGATCTCAGGCGAAATTAATTAATCATTCATTCATACTGAATTCTATTCTTTAAAAAAAAAGTGGACTGGCAGTGGAAAAGAGGATTGCACTCTCTTATCTTGGCTTCAAGATATCTAGATGTTAAATCCTGTAATTACTTTCTCTAGGGCTACGTGAGGGTCCTTGCATTTAGGTTATCTAAGGCATTCGCTGATGTCACGCCTAATTTTTGGTGGTGGATTTAGGTAGAATGGAATATCAGGTTGACCTTTGCCCTGTGAAATGCTGCACATGGTTGTAATCACAAGCAAAACACTTTAATAATACTGATGAGAAAGATTCATCCTGCCAAATGTGTAGCTATACAGAAAATATGTTTAAAATGATTCAAATCTATGAGTCAAACCTACACCACCCTCTTTACTAAACTTACAGACACCCATAACTATCTTCACTTTTGATCGGCCCACCCCAATCAGCTGAAATAAAACCTACCAATTTCACAAGAATTTGTTGTACAGATTGATAGTGAACTTGATAAACACAACTATAACTTACTAAGCGAGGATATTCACTCGAAGATACAAATAACCAAATAAAAAAGGCCCTTACAATACTAAGATAAGAAAACCTTACACTCTCTAACAATAATGAAATTGACTTCATTCCACTCATAACCGTCTTCCACAATACACTCCTACCTCTGTCACACATGATTATTACAAGACAGAATATACTTACACTCAAAACAGAATTCTTTCGTAAAACTATAATTTTGGCACCGACGCTAGATTCACCATCATTGAAAGAATAGAAAGAGTTCAAATATTGACACGACAAAAGTTCTAGAACTGCATGAAGATATGAGAATCAATAAACTAGAAAATTCCCCCCCCCCCAACGGACTCAGCACTAAACTTAATACCCGTAACCACACAAATCTCTAACACCATAGTCTCCTCACTCCTAATTACACTATTTTTACCAATTGACTATCGCCATACCAGCATCTTGGACTATACTTTTACCAAAGCTAGAGCATCCGGTGTTGTACCTATATTTTCTTCCCCGACAACAACTCCGTCTATGTAATCTAGATCCCCCATCGGAATATAATTGATGATACAAACTCGCTTCATCCCATCCATACCTAATCCCCCCCCACTTCATGTATATCTAAGATCAGAAACTTCTCAAAGTCTACTTCGAAAGATATAGCCTCAACCTTAACCTAACAGTAAACTATAACCCAGCTCCCGAATATCCTTGACAAGTTCTTTTCACTAATGTCCACCTCTTCTGACCAGCACGACTAATAAAGTACCCATACTTGTTGCTACTCATTCGAACTAGACCACCACAGGTGCCGACATAAAACAGTCTTGAATCACTATCATGAACCCCAACATGTCTTCATTCTTGATTTCGATTTTTGCTTTCAGAGCAATATATCTGATGCGATAGAAACTTTTCGACGATTAAAAAGGTGATTTACAAATTAATTATTAAACAAATAGTCTACACATACTCTCACAACTGAGTTTGTCTCATTCAGTATTGTTTACATGTATATATACATTTGTATATATATTCTAATGGGTAATAGAAAACAAATATATCTGTTAGTAGCTCCATTGGGACTGACATGTATATATATATATATATATATATATATATATATATATATATATATATATATATATATATATATATATATATATATATGATACTATGAGCCTGATTCTGTTTATATCTATGTGATATCCAAGTAGCTGAAATGTACCAATAAAGTCAGAAGTATTGCACCTGCTAAAATGCACCATTTTGAAGTATGCAAACCACTAACCTATCTACAAGCTCCCTCCCCCGTCAACTTTGTTATATACTAGTGATTAGATCTTTATAATGTAGGGATAGAGAGCACAGGGAGAGTTTGATGTGTACCTTTCCCCAAGGGTTTTGGTGAAGGAAAACAAAACCAAATTGGTTTTTTGTGATCATCTCATCCCATTTCTTTCAACATTGACCGTTCAGCAACCAACTTTTGTGTTTGAATTGAACATGACAAACTGTGACCAGACTGAAAACTTGGCTCTCCGATGCCCTTCGCGTGTCGTTCGCATTTTGGACCTTCTTGTACCTTCCAACCAAAATTTTTGAGAAGGACAAGACAGACCAACCAAGCAATACAAATCCTGCTTTATGGATGAGGATACTACTACTACTACTAATAATAATAATAATAATAATAATGATAATAATGATAATAATGATGATGATGATGATGATGATGATGATGATGATGATGATGATGGTGATACTAATAATAATAATGATAATAATAATAATAATGATGATGATGATGATAGGTGTGAGATTCAATAATAATGATAATAATAATAATGATGATAATAATAATAATAATAATAATAATAATAATAATAATAATAATAATAATATGGTAATACTACAATTGTTTTTTATTGCACCGGTTTCATCAGTGAAAATAACCAATATTATTCCCCTGAGACAACCATTTCCCGTGTCTTTAAAGATGCCAAACAGGAGTTGATAGTTATCTCAAGATTTCATTAAATTCTATTTTTTTTTTTGTTTCTTCTTTTCAGTGTTTCAAGACTTGGTGAAGTTTCTGTTGTCCAGACACGCATCGATTGCACAATTTCGATCGGTGAGAAGATTACTAATCATCTGCATAATGTACCTATCGTGTGTTTCGACAAAAAGCTTGATTCATGCGTAGAGTCAATGTTTGGTTTTATATACAAAACTAGTGTTTGGTATATACTATAACGCTTGGATCTTCTTTCTTCAATCATTATTGTTACAGTATTTTGCTGCTACTAATGTTTTGTCTTTTTTGCTTCGCCTGTTTTACATTCGGCGATTTCATATATTAGTAACAAAGCTGACACGTGACTAGCTGAAAGGTCATCAAAGATCTCAAAAAGCAGATACCTGTCCGAATAATTTCTGATATAACAGCAATATCTTACTTCATAACACACCGGGGTTGGTAGGGAGAGCGTGCATAGGAAGAAATAGCATTATCAATTACAACAACGATTGGGGTATTAGTCCGAATAATCCATGAATTGATCACAACTAGTAACACTTTTCTGCTCAAGATCAAAGAGTACTATCTGTGCGCAATATTGAAAAGTTTATCACCCCAAAGATAGTGCCGTTTGCATTCTTGAATTTATTGGACAACCCTTCACAATATAAATATTGCCAAGCAATAACTGACATCATGATTACGCCACTGAAGTAACTCCCTTGTTATTATTGAAAGCATAACGTTTGGACCGGCAGAATATCATAGATATACTTCATCTTACGACACAAAACGGTGTGATAGGTCAGAGAGTGCAACAGACAAAATATTGTGTTTAAAAACAATAACAATTGGGATCCTAGTCTGAATAATTGTTGAAATGGCTTCAATTGCGTGTCAGAGAAAATCCCCTCCCTCGTCGTGTGAAGTAATCCTTCAAGTTTCATCAAAAGGATATTAATAAAATGGATACCATCCAAGCGATTTTCTTACGGGGTAGGAACACCATTGACTCCCTTGATGGTTTCTGATCCTAAAAACAATTGATTTGAACTGATCATCCCAAGGCATATTTCTCCATCCCGACCAATTTCATTATGTTAAACCCTTCCCTAAAAGGTCTGCAAGGGGCAAACTGTGATTTTTCACATCAGCATCGATCAAAACCTCAGTTATTATTATTATCATTATTATTATTATTATTATTATTATTATCATTTGGAATCTCACACCAGTTGCCTGGTGGTAACCGCTGGAGTTTGAGTGACAGCAAGTCTCCTCAAGTCTCCAGCCCTCCTCTCCTAGTACTAGCAGGTCGCAGTAATTCTGCGATTTACAGTTTCACACCGGTTGCCCAGTGGTTATCGCTGAGGGCTGAGTGACAATAAGTCTCCTCAGGTCTTCAGCTAACGTCTCCTCCCTCTTTCGCATATCATGACAGAGCTACTATTCGTTGCAGTACTTATATCTCTAGCACCTTCCTCAGTACCCGTGCAGTTCCCAGTAGTGCTGTGGTCTGTACGGTCTCTATCCTCCCCCTAATCCCGATCTCCTCCAGTCTCTCCCTCAGCGTTCTGGGGACAGTTCCTAGTGCTCCCACTATGACTGGTACTACCCTGGTTTTCATGTTCCACATTTTCTTTAACTCCCTTGCTAGGTCCTGGTATTTTTCCCTTTTTTCACCCTCCTTCTTTTTTACTCTATGGTCTGCAGGCACAGCCACGTCTACTATTTGGCAGGCCTTCTTTTTTTTGTCTACTATTACTAAGTCCGGCCTTCTTGCCTGGATGAGGTGGTCAGTTTGGATGTCAAAGTCCCACAGTAGTTTGTGGTTGTCATTCTCCAAAACTGCCTCTGGCTTGTGCTGATACCACTTTTCCCCATGGTTGAATCCCATTTGTTTACTTAGTTCCCAGTGTATCATCGTTGCTACTCTATCGTGTCTATGCTTATACTCCTTCTGGGCGAGTTGACTACATTCACTAGTTATGTGGTTTACTGTCTCATCTCTTTCACCGCACATGCGGCATTTGCTGTTTGCCTGTGTTCTGTCGATTTTAGCTTTTATGTAGTTTGTCCTTATGCTTTTGTTTTGGGCTGCCATGATGAGCGATTCTGTTTCTCTCTTAAGGTTTCCCTTTCGTAACCACGTCCATGATTTCTCGTCTGCTATATCTTTTATCTGTCTTTTAAACTCGCCGTACAATTTTTTCCCTTCCCACTTTTCTTTTCTAGTTTGCTGTACCGTTCCATTGCTTTCTACTTTGTTTGTTGCACTATCCCTCGCACTCTTTATGATTTCTTCACTATTTGTTTGCACGTATTTATCTAGGACTACTTTAGCTCTCTGGACACAATCTTCTATGCTGATGAGCCCCCTACCACCTTCTTTTCTCTTAACGTATAGTCTATCTGTATCATCCCTAGGGTGTAATGCTTTATGCATCGTCATAAGTTTCCTTGTTCGCCTATCCATTGATTGGAGCTCTTCCTTTGTCCATCCTAGGAATGGTCCTGTATACCTAACTACTGACACAGCCCAGGTGTTCATTCCTTTTATTAGATTTCTGCTATTTAATTTGGTTTCTAATATTTTCCTTATCCTTCTAAGGTATTCCCTCTTAATTTTCTCCTTCATCTCTTCCCGTTTTATCGTGTCACATTCAAGGACACCTAGGTACTTGTATCGGTCTTGTGCAGTCAATGCCCTAATCTTGTTGTTGTCCGGAAGTTCAATTCCCTCAGTCATTGAAAGCCTTCCTTTATGCATCACCATTATTGCGCATTTTTCTATCCCAAACTCCATTCCTATGTCCTCACTATATTCCCTTACTTCGTTGAACAGAGTCTCAAGCTCTCCCCTGTTTTTCGCAAACAATTTAATATCGTCCATGTACATTAAGTGGTTGACCTTTCCTTTTGTTTTAGAGAAGTGGTATCCTTTGCTGTTTTTCAGGATTCTGTTAAGCGGTATCATTGTTAGAACAAATAACAGTGGGGACAACGAGTCCCCTTGGAAGATCCCCCTTTTTATCCCTACCTCGGCTAGTTTGTCCCCTGCAGCTGTCAAATCTACTTTCCAGTCTTCCATTGAATTACCAATGAATTTAACCACCGGTTCGCTAATTTTGAACATTCTAAGGCATTCGAGTATCCAGCTATGTGGAATCATATTGTATGCCTTTTTGTAATCTATCCATCCCATTGCGATATTCTTTCTCCTTTTCCTTACTTCTTTTAAGATCATCTGGTCTATGTAGAGTAAATCGTTTGCCCCTTTGGTTCCTATCCTACACCCTTTCTGTTCTTCTGGTAGTAGCCCCCTTCTATCCATTGACATGTATATTCTCTCTGCTATTTGCCCGGTCAGGATTTTCCACATAAGTGGTAGGCAAGTGATTGGTCTATAGTTGCTTGCTATGTTCCCCTTTCCCGGGTCTTTTTGGATGAGGGTGGTTCTGCCTTTCGTCATCCATTCTGGTGCTTTGCCTTCATTCAGACAATTTTGGAGTAGGTGAGTGAGTCTGCCGTGTAACGTGGTAAATTTTTTGAACCAATACCCATGGATCCCGTCGGGCCCCGGTGCTTTCCAGTTGGCTACTTTCCTAAGAGTATGTTTTAATGTGGTTTCATTCAGTACTATTGGTTCTCCCTTGTCTATATCTCCTAGTTCTTTTCTCATGTTTCCTAACCATTGCGGTGTTACGTTATGTCTTTTTGGGTGCCCCCATATGCTATTCCAATAGTTCTTGGCCTCTGTGGCATCTGGTTTCATGTCCTGCCTTCTTTCCCCATTTAAATCTCGGTAAAACTTTTTCTCATTGGTTTGGAATGTGCGGTTTTGTGTGTATTGGGCCGTTCTTAGTCTGTATCTTTTTAGTCTTGCCTCTTTGGCTAGTCTTTTCTGGTGTAACTCTTCGACTACAGTTGCGATGCCTTTTTGCGTTACCTTGTATTTGTTATAAAGTCTTACTCGTGGTCTGTCTGTGTGTGGTGTATTTCTAAGCAGTACTTCATCTCTCTGTAGTTGGGAGATCTGCCTTTGTAACCTTCTCTCCCAGTTGGGTTTCCCTTCCCTATTATTGCTCGGGCTCCTATCTTGTGTTGTAAAGCTTTGTGCTACCATTTTCGCCCCTGCGTAAATTAGGTTGTTAAGTTCTAGGAGGGTGTTTGTTTCTATGTGCTGTAAGAGGCAGTTGACCTGATCTGTCACTTCTCCGACTTTCTTTCTGTCTTTGTCTCTTAGGGAGGGGAGTGTTGTTTTCTCTCCTCGCATGATCTCTTTCAAAGCTTGTATTTTGGTGTTCTCTTCTTCCGTTGGTGCCTCGTCATCACCCTCTGATACATAGCTTACTGTGGGGGTCTCATGGGGAGTTATTCTAGTTTTGTTATTGGTACTAATTGTGCTGGGGGGGGCATTCTTCAGATGTGTCACCTGAACCTCTCTCTACATTAATGCGAATCTCTAGTAGTTCAGTCTCAGACAGCCATTTCTTCTTTTGAATTTGCTTTACTTGGTCAGCAAGGCGTTGGTTCGATACTTCCACATCAGATTTTTCCCTCCATATTTGGAGCATACGCTCCCTATAAGATCGCACTGAAGGCTTGCTTTTAAAGTAACAATACATAACTAGCCTATTCTCCTCCCTCGTCCATCTCTTTCTCTTGTTTTTTATAGCAGTCACTCCGAGAGGACCGCGCCTTCCCTGGGTGTCGTTAGTGGTATATGAGTCTTGGCCAACAGTAGCTATGTGACGACTGTGTCCCTCCTGAAGGCCATTAAGGGTACACGAGCCGGAGTTTTGGCCAGCAGTCACAGGATGACGACCGGGTCCCTCCTGGTGGCTAACAAGGGAACACCTGCCGGTTACGACACACAAATCTTGAATTTGTGCCCCGTTTTTTGCGGTAAAATGGTTTGGTTGTACTGTCATGATAGGGGTTTTTGGTTCTTTGAGGTAGCGCCAGACCTTGGTGGGTTGGTTAAGACCGATGTGGTTCAGAAATAACCGAAGAGCCCCACCAGCTCTTTTTGGTTCTTTTAAGGTAGCACCAGACCTTGGTGGGTTCGTTGAGGGCAATGAGCTCAGTGGCATTCTCAGAGTTCCACCAGTTCTTACAATCCATGGTACGACCTTACGTGGATAGGCCATTCTGCTGCACAGATATATCTATTTGGTGGTATGACCATCCCCTCCTAAATTCAGGCCTAAAAATTAGCACTAAGCTTCGTCTGGGTGAAATTAACAACCTTGGGGATCATACGTCTCCCTTAAATCGTCTAAGTCTTGACTTAGTATAAGTCTCGCAATCTGTGTTCTTCCCCCACGGTGGATTTCCCCCTGCTAGCTTATATCTACTGAGGGGTCCTAACGGTCAGTGATTATTATTATTATTATTATTTGCACCAGTTGCCGGATCGACACCTCTGGGAACTTTGTATCGTCAAGTCCAGAGCCCTCCCCTTCACACTAACAGGTCATAGAAGTGCTGTGGTTTACAGTTTCACATTCGTTTCCCGTTAATTTTCGCTAAAGACTGAGCAGCAATAATTTTCATTAGGTCTCTAGTCTTCCTCAGATAGTGTCACCACTTATCACAGCTACACTGTTGTTTGTACTGTCTTCAATATACTTTCTTGGCCGTTATGCCATTGCTGACTACTAGAGATCCTTCACTCTCCTCAGTTTTCGTGCTGTTCCTATCAGTGCTCTTATCTGTATAATCTTGATCCTCCCTTTTTATCCCCAGTTCCACCAATCTTCATTGCCTTTGGTACTATTCCAAGTGTACCTACTATGGCTGGTAGAACGTTAACTTCCATGTTTCACACCTTCTCCGATTCCCTTGTCACGTTCTGCTATATCCATAGCTTTCTTTCCTCTTTTGCATTCGCTCTAATTCATATTTACTCTGTGATTTGGGGGCATAGCCACATCTATTATTTAGCTGGTTCTCCTTCCTTTGTCCACAACTACCAGGTCTAGTCTGGGATGGGATGGTCAGTTGAGATGTCAAAGTCCCAGAGTAACTTATCCATTGATTGGAGTTCAACCTTTGACCATCCGAGAAATGGACTGCCCATGTGTTCATTTTTTTCAGATTTCTGCCATTTAGTTTAGTCTGTAATATTTTTTCTTATCCTCCAATGGTTTGCTTTTCCTATCTTCCCATTCATTTCTTCGCGTTTAATCGTGTATCATTATATTAATATCATCATTATTATTATCATTATTACTATCATTATTATTATCATTTGCATTTGAACCAGTTGACTGGTCGCTGGACACTGAATGACAGCAAGTTTCTTCGAGTCTCTAGGCCTTCTCTCGGTGTCATCATATATCACAGTTGCGCTTTGGTTTGTATTGTTTCAACCTTCACCTGCTTCACTTATTCATGTTTTTTTTTTATCCTAGGTCTTCGGTCTCAGTATTTTTAGTGTTGTGGTTTGTATAGTCTCAAACTTTCCTTTTATCAGCTCAACTAATCATGTTCCCTGTTCTGAGTGCTCCTACTATTATAGGTACAATTCTTCCTGCTCCTTTGCCAAGTCCTGGTAAATTCCTAGTTTTTCAATCTGTGATCTGCAGGCAGAGTCATGTTTGCTATTTTACAGGCTCACTTTCCCTTGTGTGCGACTTCCAGGCCTGCTCCTCGTTCTTGAATGGGTTGGTCAGTTTGGATGTAAGGTTATTAGTGATTCTTATTTTCTGTGACTTTCTCCAGATTGTGCTAATAATATTTCTTGCACCATCGAATCCCAGCCGTTTGCTTCGTTCCCAAAGTACAATAGTTGCTACGATATTGTGGCTATTCTTATATTCCTGGAAGGGTAGTTTGCATTCTTAATTAGACATTCTCAATGCAGCTTCCTATCAACAAGTAGGTGCACGCACAAACACACACACACACACACACACACACACACACACACACACACACACACACACATATATATATATATATATATATATATATATATATGTATATATATATATATATACTAGCAGAGATACCTGGCTTTGCGAAGGTGGAAATATACCTCAAATTCAAACAAACAGGAAAACATCAACCAATGGAATATGATTTTTCACACTTTGTACGCATGAAAAGTCGCTGAAATGGTAAAAATATTCTGATGCACAAAAAGAACAAATGATTTTGCTTTGTTTGACGTAGTCTCCTGATACACTAAATAGGTGTCTGGAGCCACATCTAACCCAAGAACAACCAATACTGAGCTGTCATAGGCAAAAGCATAGTGAACTCAGGAGGAAACCAGCGAACTTAGAAGATTGTCCTTCAACGTTGTCTTCAGGTGACTTCTAGTGATCTCCCGTCTGAACTTCCTTTTGTTCATAAAATTTGCCGTGCGAAGATGTACCCCTATGAGAAATTTCTTCATCCTGGGTTCAATATTACGGCTACCAACATGGAAAATTCTCTAGAAATGACCAAAATACCATATGATGACCTCTTTCACTTTTTTAAATTCTCTGTCTGTGAAAAAAATCGACCTGTATGTTGAATTTCAGTTTCATGCGTGCAAAACTGTGTGTAAAAACATGACAAATTGACTGAACAAAAGTGGCCTTAAATAACCTCTGTTTTAAAAAGAGGAACTGGTATGTGAAGCACCAAGAGTTATCAATTATATAATATATATCAAAGCGTCATTGCCCGAGGTTGGATATCTTTTCGTTGATGTATCAACTGCCAAAAATGCAAGAGTACTTATTATGCACTGCAACATAAAAGCCAGTGTCCGTTGCAAAATAATCATTTTCAAGTTATCTATTTCCTGTTACCCACGTCGAGATAAAAGCCCTGACACACAGGTTGCATTTAGTTGAAATCAATCACGATAAAACGGAAAATCTATTGTTATCCATAGACCCACAATGACGGGGATTCTTGTCGTTTAAAGTCAATGGGTTGATACTAAAAGTTTGGATACTTTCTGGACATACCTAGTATAACATGATACCCTTTTCTGGACTTACAACCTGTCTTTATTTCTTCGGTTCTTAATAAAACGAGTCAAGGTATAGCACTAGAAACCCGAAAGTCGGTCGAATAAAGTCCGATAATTCATATCGTGTCCTGATCTTTCGTCTATGGCCAATCTTAGAAGACTACAGTTTTCATAAAATCATTTATCTTGCTGGGATTTATTGAACAGTTGTCTTCTCCTTCTATCACCCAGTATCTGTCATCCGTCACCCCGGTAGCCCCCAGTTTCTGTTGCCCCTGATATTTCTACCCACACTATGGCTGCGACCACTTCGTTGAAAATAAAATGCTGCTGACTTCATCCTCTTTATAGGTGATTTCTGAGATGGACTTATATGTGAACTTTGTGAACAGATCAACGTTTTACAGTGTGCAATCAGACGGAAGTTTATCAGAGAAGCAAGAGTGAGGAAAGCAATTAATTTCAATTTAAAGGACAATCAGTTTCATTAAAGTTATCTGATCAAGCAAAAGTGTCCTCGTCGAACACTGGAATATCTTAATTACGCAGAGTCCGATTTCCACGTTTATGTCACCTTTTTCTGCGACGTAATTTGCAAAGAATTAACTGCCCCTAAGAGTAAGAGTGGTTACTTAAAGAGAGATAGAGAGCTGTTATAGAAAGGGATAATAAGAGAAAACAGAATTTTTTTCATGTCTTGATACGCAATTATTCTTTGTTTTTAATCAATTTTCGAGATGGAAAAAAAGAATGCTAGAAAGAAAGACGGAAAGGAAAAACGCAGACTAAACAGCGTTTATTACTAATTCATACACTTCATTCATATATATGCATATATATTATATACATATTTATATATGTATATGTATATGTGTGTGTATATATGTTCGTTTGTGTGTGTATGTGAGAGAGAAAGTGCCTCTGCGTGTGTCTGTATGTGTGTGTGTATGTGCGTGTAACACTTCCCTTTTGCCTATGAAATACAATGCATTTTGTACGATATTTTCCCATTTATTTTGGATGAGATAATTTCATTTTGCTTCGGTCAAAAAGACAGGAATATATTTGAAAATAAATTTAAATCAAATATTTCAGATCAGTATTTATCTTTTTATTATGAAAACAAATGTTGACAAATGTTTTAAAATGATGTCCAAAATTGTACATACAACGTTGCATGTTTTAAAAAGACTCTGTTTTTTTATTTGCGTGTTTCTAATGTCGATACTTCATTATTAGTGGCGAGCTTATTGTGCACAGTGAATACAGCGTCAGGGGGCCCCACGGTCTTATCATCTTTTGCTGGCTTTTTCCCGATTGAATGGAAGCAGTTTCTGGTGAACCAGCCTGCTGAATCAAAATGGGAAAGGGGAATAAAAAATATTTGCTTTATATCACAAGTTAAAACAGTCATTAGTATTCACAGAAGTGACTTGAGTACGGTAATTATTTCGACAAAATGAACAATGATTTTGCCTCTTCACAGCAGCAGCAAAACAATAACAGACAGCTTCATTTGACCATGAGATCTAAGTATATATTTCGATCGTTCAGATTTTTTGCCAGCCTCGGGGCTGAGGTAGTTATGGATATCTTGTCTGTGCTAGTGTTTAAGCACGGGTGAAAGCTAAGCAGTCAGTCCCTCTTAACATTGAATATTGGTGCAGTCTTTCACATTTCCCCTCTTTTGGGCTTTACACTAAGCTATGGTAGGCTTAGTAAAGAGTAAGATTTTTTAATATAATCACAGATGATGTTATCTATAGGTTGTTGTTATCAAAATCAGTCAGTCCCAAACGGCTGATCTAAAATATGTCGGGAACTAAACTATTATAATAACTAAAGCGAATGGAGAGTTCGATATTTTTTCTCGCATACGCTTGTGTTTTTGTGTTTTTATTTTCTAGTGTACATTGTCTTGAAAATTGACAGGAGTACTCCATCAGCTCGTTTCTAAAATTGATATTTTTGGTTATTCAAAAAGTAAGCTTTTGGGCTTTCTAGGAGTCTTATTATATAAGATATAGTTTATTGATAACAAAGAGAGCCAGGAGAATTTAGATGTTTCTAGATGTTTGTTTTTTTGAGTTTTTTTTTTCGATGCGTTCCAGTGGTAATGTCAGTGATGTCGTAAAAAGAATTTATTCTGACCAAATTTATGACAATGCTTTTTTTACGAGACAAATTTGTTCAATCATTGAGAGTGGTGATGATTTAATATTATGGCTAGATTAATTCTATGCGATGTAAAGTTATTCATGACAATAGTTTTTGATAATACGATCAGTTATCATATCGATTATTTCAAAAAGAGAAACTGTTTATAGAAATGAATTTGATATTATGATATAATTCATATTATTATTCATATCTATATCAATCTTATTGATATTTACATTTTCACACCAGTTGCCTCATTATCACTGCCAGAGACTGAGAGACAGCAAGTCTCCTCAAATCTCCAGTCCACTTCTCCTCAATGCCACAACCACAGCAATGCTTTGGTTTACAGTTTCACACTAGTTGCTCAATGACTAAATGATAGTCTCTTCTTATTTCAAGTCTTTTCCTCATACTTCCTTCACTTTTCACGGCAGCATTATGATTTGCACCATGCCTTTTTCTTGAATGTCATGCCACTGGAAACAGCTAGTGGTCGTAGATCTAATATTCCCAGCACAGTCCCCAGTATTGATGCAGTCCCCAGTTTATCGGTGATCTGTATAGTATCAATCCTTCCTCGTATCCCCAGTTTTTCCAAATTCATGTTTCATTGTCTTTGATATGGTTTTGAATTTATCTACTCTTACTTATTTACTCTGTGATCAACTGGTGCAGCCAAGTCTGTCATACGGTAGGCTCTCTTTTTCTTGTCTGCAATTACCAAGCTGAGTCATCCGTCTTGGATGGAGTGGTCAGTTTGGATGGCAAAGTCCCAGATTAAGTTATGGCTTCCATTCTCCACTTTGTATTGGTACCACTTTCACGAAGGTCAAATCCCATCCGTTTGATCAGTTCCCTGGATATCACCGTTGCTACTCTATCACGTTTGAGTTTATACACCTTCAGGCATAGTTGACTACATTCATTGGTTATGTGGTTTACGGTTTCTTCCCTTTCTCTGCATAGGCGGCATTCGCTGTTTATCCGGTTTCTGTCGATTTACACCTTCTTACAAGGTGTCCTGATGCATTTGTTTGGAGCAGCGTTCATGAGCAATTCTGTGGATTACTTTTTCACACCAGTTGCACGGTGTTTATCGTTGAAGGCTTGTGGCAGTAAGTCTCCTTATGTCTCCAGCCCTCCTATTGTCTCCACTTTTCGCAGCAGCACTGTGATTTGAACCATTCGTCACCACTCATCACACCAGCGCTGTGATTTCGCACAATATGCATACCAGCCTGTAAGCTGATTATGAAACTCTAACGAAAGACTCCACACAGCGGGTGATTTCTTGAAATGGGAGCTGGTCCAAGGAGATTTTGGGTGAACTTGGTCTCTCTTGATGTTAAACTCATCGATATCGTATGATAGATTCGTCGGGATCAAGCCAAACTTTCCGATTATAACTGGCACGACTGTCCTCTTTGCTGGTTGACATCACCAAGTTTTTGAAAATTTCCACCTTCAAAGTAGCATATTTTATATCTTCTCTATTTCTTTGTGAATAAATCCTTTGTTAGTGGCTATTGCAACATCCGTAAAGTAACACTCCCTTTTTTGTTTGATGTACGATGATATCTTGTATATGTTGTCAATTTGTTTGAGATAAACGGATGTATTCCCTTCTTTTCTATGTCAGCGCTTGTTCTGGAGCTGCAACTAATACACTGTCCATTTCCCTTTCAGAATCTCCTCTCAATTCATCTATCTTTACTTCACTAGTGAAATAGCCTATGCAATTGCATTTCTTCCCGTTCTTCTTCTCATTCACTAGCTTATCTATTCTTCTCTTCAAAGTCAGTACCATTATTCCAAGTTCTACAACAGAACACATTTATCATTATTGATTTCCACACCTGTTGCCAGGTGGTCACAGCTGGAGACTGAATGACAGCAAATCTCCCCTCCTCTCCAGCCCTCCTCTCCATACCCTCACAGTCCACAGCAGTGTTGTGGTATACAGTTTCACACCAGTTGCCCGGTGGTTATTGCTGAAGGGACAATAACTTTTCTCAGGTCTTCAGCCCTCCTCTCATCTCTCCCCCATAGCAGCGCTGTGGTGCGTACCTCCACCATAATTTGTGGTATGCTCTTCTGATTTTTCCCTTCCTCTTCTCTCTGTTAGGCCAGTGCTGATCTCATATTTCTAGCATTCTTCTCATTATTATTATTATTATTATTATTATTATTATTATTATTATTATTATTATTATTATTATTATTACTACTACTACTACTACAACTACTACTACTACTACCATCATCATCATCATCATCATCATCAGTAGCAGCAGCAGCAATTTCACACCAGTTTTCTGGTGGTTACCGCTGGAAGTTGAGTGACAGCGAGTGTCCCCAAGTCTCAAACCCTCCTCTCCCATGGTCCACAGTAATACTGTGGTTTACAGTTTCACACAATTTGCTTAGTGCTCATTGTTGAAAGCTGAGTGACAGTAAGTCCCCCCAGGTTTTAAGCCCTCCCCTCACCTCATCTCTCCCTCACCTGTCATAGTAGAGCTGTGGTTCGCATCTCCATTTGGTTGTTTTTCCTCCCTCCTCCTCTGTTAGACCATTGTTAAAAGCTGTGGTCGTAGTTCTTATAATTGTAGCACTTTCCCCAGTATTCATGCAGTTCCTAGCTGTGCTGTGGTCTGCACAGTCTCAATCCTTCCTTTTATCCCGTGTTCCCTTAATGTCTTTGGTACGGTTCCGAGTGCATCTATCATTATTGGTACTACCCTGACTTTCATGTTCCACACCTTCTTCACTTCTCATGCCAGATCCTGGCATTTTTCCTGTTTTTCATTCTCTTTCCTCTTAACTCGCCAGGTACGGCAGCGTCTATCATTCAGCAGGTTTTCCTCTTTTTGTCTCTGATTACTACGTCATGCTTTCTTGCTTGGATGGGATTATTATTATTATTATTATTATTATTATTATTATTATTATTATTATTATTATTATTATTATTATTATTATTAATTCTTGAAATATCCTCCCAAAAATTAAAATACTTGAAACATTTTTATTTTATTTTCAAAAAGTGTTCACACCCAGTAAAGAAAAAAAATCGAAAGGTTTCGAACTAACGACGATCAGAAGGTTGATTTTATCAGACTGTACCTCACGATGTCTGCAGGATCTGTTGGTTTTCTGTCACATTGCCGGAGAGCCAAATTCATTCAGATGTAACCTCTGGCCAATATTTCGACCTCTGGATATATTCACTCGATGACAATACATTTTTAGTCGAATATGCTGAGGTCGAGTCGGCAATAAAACTGTGGAATCCGATTCTGATGTGAACAATATTGTTTATCAAGCCATGTCTTATACATTTTTCTCACAGATCTGATATTCATAAGACATAATTGCTTATATATACATAAGTGATATTTATTTATACTTTGTGGCGCTTTCTTTTCCCAATATTTCTGACATAAACAGAAAGAAACGTCTGAAAAAAAGCAAATAAAAAAAACATTAAAGGGTCTTTATGAATCGCTTTCGAATATCAAATATTCCTGGAAGCGAATTGCATGCTATTCGCAGTAAACTCTGAAAGAACATAAAGACGCCTTTAAGAGGAATTCAGAAGAAAAAGAACGCCAATCGATGGTCCCTCCTCCCAGAAGATCAATACTAATGGCTTCTTTCTGTGCATTTCTACATTTTGTGGGATGCAATTCCCTTGGGTTGGTCAATAAAGTAAAAATGAATATTGACCTGGAGATCACGCTAGAAAGATCTGCCACGCAAGATCTGGCCTAATCAGGCAATAGCGTTTCTATAATATATACTTGTGTGTGTGTACGTATAATGTGCACGTATAATATATATATATATATATATATATATATATATATATATATATATATATATATATATATATATATATATACACCCCCACACACACACATATATATATATATATATATATATATATGTGTGTGTGTATGTGTGTGTAAGAGACATAGAAAGAGAGTGGAATATGCTATTTACTTACATTTATATCAACTAATTATTATAATTGGTTCATTTCAATCCAATTTTTTCATGTTTTAAGAACTTATAACTCTTGTGCAAATATTTTCGAATCAAAGATGATAGAGACAACATTAAAAGACACATACGTCAGATCTCTAAGTAAATGTATTCTTTATTTAAAATGTGTTTGATCAATTCTCAAGTAATGATTTTAGTCACCATTGACAAATTGTTAATTTCTTTTTCGATCGATCTTCTGTGTGTGTGCGTGTGTGCAAGCACTTGTGCAAACACACACACATACATTTATTCATTCATATTTATATATTTACAGGTGTACAATATCCGCCTGAATATATCAAATACTTTAATAATAACGATGATTCCCTGAAATAATCATTCTATCCAGCTGTTTTTATCCATCCATTTTGAATATTTCAAGCCAGTCGTCATTTCAACATGAACATCAAATCTTCTGCTATCTGAATCACATTTTAATAATCATTCTTCACTCTGGGAGTACTTGATCAACTTCAAGGTGATAATCAAAGATGCTATTAATAAGGTGTGTAAACATTTAGAGGAAGTGCACATTTAGTCAAACAATGGAATTGTAGAACCGAGTTCCGATTGAAGTACTTTGGGGTTACTCAGCAGTAGTGCCATTGTTGAATACATGAATCCATCTCCTGGTTCCAGGCTATGGTCAAAATAGTTGGGCAGACGGAACTTTTCAGCCATGTAAGGAAGTTCGTTTAAAAAATGGATACTCATCACAGTATCTCAATCATACTGTAATGGGTTCATATTAAATCGCATATGTACAATATAGTATAGTCAGAAATAGATACACGCTTAATCAATAAACAATTATGGAATTCATTTGAAAGTTAAAGAAATCAATTAAAGTTGAATGAAAGTTTATCATATATTTTCAGAATGAAGAAGAGAACATGTAATGAAGAAAAGCATCCAAGGCCGAGAGAGTGGGATTGTCTCTATGCAACATTCCACGAGCTTTTTAAAAACATTTGCAGGTATCAAATCTCGTCCGAGCAACAGCCTGTTGGCAGAGATGGAAGCCGTCGAAATACAAAAAAAGTATCCTTACCTATTGAGAGAAGTGTGTGCGTGTGTCCAATGTAACGGCTGGTCGAAGTACAGATTTCAAATATAGAAATGAGCGAGCACATGGATACACATAATTAACCGAGATAAAACAAAACTGAGCAACAGTGTTCAAACTGGTCTGTTATGGGTCATAGTGAATTATGAGGTCTTGGAAGATCTACACAATTAATTATTATGGTATATTTAAGATCAAAGCACAAGAAAGATACAATCATAAAGGAAGTACATAATTGATATTTCCATCCTATGATCAGAGCACAATAAAAAAGATTAATATCCGACCTTTATGAGACAAGGGAATAAAAAGTTCGATATTGAATGATGGTGTGAATGATTCAGCACATAAAAAGTTTCATTAACAGTAATATTTCAATTCATCTACACAAATATTAGAAAAGAACTCAATGATTGTCAACAACTAATTCTTACGTATCATGAAATGTGACAAAATCAAGACCTCTAAACACGGTGACATTGATAATTCGAACAATTAAAAAGAAACGTTAAATCAAAAGAAATATTTCAATTTATCCTACTATCAAATAGGTCTCGATGATTTCAACAGAAACCCAGACATGGAGAAGTGAAAATATAATCAATAAATACAAATACTTTTTTTCGTCAATGATTTATTTCCTTTGATCATAAAACATGAACATATAATGTGCATGATAGTTTTCAATGGGTAGTAGTGACAGAGTACACTGATATTACATTCTGATGTCATATTCACTTGCTTCCCCACAAGAGCAGGATGTGATACAAGGTTGCTTTTAATATGTGGTTCCAGTTACGGGAAAGTTGCAGAAATTGACCATGCCCCTGCGTACAGTGTTACAAAAGCGTCAGAGCAAGCCTGACCCATTGATTCTAGTACAATTGGAGGTTGCTGTCTCAAATCATATTGCCCTCACGAGACTAGGCTGAGTTTATTTTTTTTTGGCGGGGGTTGTTTTGCGACTAATTGGCATGCTCAAATTTATCCATTTTTTTTTTCATATCCATCTGAACTGACCTCGAATAACATTTTGAGTGGCATGTTTTTTACGCTAATATAAAAATAGTTGGATATTTCCTAGATTTCCCAGATTTATCTGGCTGGGTACTTACCAAACTACCTGGATATATCTGTACTGAATATTTAGAGCAGTATGTCAAGCAAAATTCATTTGAGTTTAAGTTGAATCATTCATGACCAAGAGGAATGTAAACAAAAAGCTTACCAAGATTATGATAAGAGGGTATCAGAGGTCTGTCCTTAAAGTATCCAGCTATTTTGAATATCATGAAAACCTGGTGTGCAGCTTTGATATATCTCTTCTGTAAATATTGAATGTCTGAAAACCTTCCCTACCGCCAAAGTATGACTCTTCTGAACATTTAGATTGTTTTGTAGAGTGAAAGCTCATGAGAATTTGGGGAGAATTATTTATGATTTAGTGGAATATAAACAAAAAGCCTATCAAGATTATGATAAGAAGGTAGATTTTTTAAAGGAAGAATAAAAAATAATGTCGGCGAGAAAGATGAGGTCGACTTTGGCGGTGAAAGCATGAATGAGAGACTCGGGAATAGGTTGGGAAAGGTTGAGAAAAGGAAATGAGATAAAAACCATAATTACTGTTTATCACGTGGGAAATACTCTTTCTCTCTCGCTTTCTTTCTTAAGACTCCATTCCTTATTTCCTTCATATTCTACTACTTCTCCTAATTTTTTCTTCTCTTTTTTTTCTATTTTTATTTGTTCTGTCCCCTTTTTTTTCTTCCCTCTCTCCGGTCATCCACTTTTCCACTATGTCGTTTCCATTTGCCTTTTGTCCTTTTCTTTTTCTATTTATCTTTTATTTTAGTACCATTTCTTTCCCTCATTATCTGATGATGTCTTTCTAATCTTTTTTCTCATTCTCTTTTTTCCTTTCTCTCTATTTTTTCTCCATCTTAGTCCTCTTCTCTTTAAGAGGTTCTTTCACATTTCACTCTGCCGTGCCCCCCTCTCTCTCTCTCTCTCTCTCTCTCTCTCTCTCTCTCTCTCTCTCTCTCTCTCTCTCTCTCTCTCTCTCTCTCTCTCTCTCTCTCTCTCTCTCTCAACATAGTCTGGCTTCTGTCACCAAGGGATACGATTCTATCACCCATAAACTAGACTCCTTACACGTAAGGTCCTCTTATCGAATAATACATATGATTTCCAAAGTTGGAAATCCTAAGGAATTGCTAGAATTTTCTTTCACAATTTGGTTTTGCAAAAATACGGTTTATCTACTAACAAAGTATGGTTCAAGAACGTGATAAGTGCCATTAAAGAATCATTGTGTTTGATTCTTGATTTGAACTTTTCATCTTATTAAAACTTTTCAAATTATATATATATATATATATATATACATATATACATATATATATAAAGAGAGAGAAAGAGGGAGAGAGAGAGAGAAAGGGAGAGAGATTCTAATTGGATATGAACATTCAAATCTAGGATTTGATGTTAATTTTTTTCAAAATTTTATGAGAACTACTGACAAGGCATTGGTCGACCAAGACCCGTCGAGGATAGTGAACGAATGCTTTTCTGTCAACGTAGAAAGCTTGCTGTGGCACAAATTGCTGGTATTGTTAATCAAGGTTGAGAAACAACATCAATCCTTATTGTTTACGGGAAAAATGTTGCTAGTCAGAGTGTCCACGTAACAAATACCTCTGTCTAAGGGAAATGTCAATGGACAAGAAAGTGTCAGGATTGAGCCTTGTATCGATGTGTTTATTTCTCTTGAATAAGGTTGATGGCAAATCAACTACCTTAACATCATTGAGGATGAAGTACACACCTTCACAGCAGCAGCCTTCAAAGATAGCTGTGGCATTTTTCAGCAGGCGAATTGGTGCTGTGAACCAGTATGAGTTGTACAGAAATGGTATTTAGAATGTGAACAACATTTCATTTGCGTTGTCCTCGCAACCAAACTCCACAGATCTGAATCCTATTAACCACTGGGGAGGCTCGCTAACTGTGAATCTAACCGTCACTTGAACTTTAGACACCCAATGGCTTCTGACTACTGGCAGAGTAACACAATAGATGAATATATACTCACGCAAGAGCGCTAAAATGCTGTCTAATAGCATGTCAAGTTATATCAAGGCCATACAACTGTATCAGGATGTCAGAAAAAGATTTTCCGGTGAGACATTATACATAGGGGGGTAAATTGTCTGGAAACGGTGATTTCTGAGATAATGTTCGATGATTTCACTTCTTAACCTCAGAATTGCGAGTAATAACAATCGCTTTGTAGATAACAATTCTGAATCTATTTTTTTTTCTTTTTATGAAAGATTTACTGAGTTCAGTGCACGTGAACACCTGTAAGATGTCTATCACATCGCGTAATTCAATACGAAAGAATTAACTTCATATATATGTATATACATATATATATATATATATATATATATATATATATATATATATATATATATATATATATATATACATACATACATATATATATATGGAGAAAGAAACAAACAGACAGAGAGAGAGAGAGTGAAATGTACATTAATGTGTGAACTTGTACCCATACATCGGTGTTTTATCATATTGATGAAGTAGTCTGAGGATTTGAAGAACAAACTCCGGCACACATACACACGTATATAATGATGTCGATGTACTCTTACTGAAAATCTTATATATATATATATATATATATATATATATATATATATATATATATATATATATATATATATATATATATATATATATATACTCCATGTATTAAATATTCGAAAGACTAATGCATCCGCATGATAAAGTCCAACGATATGCATGAAAGTCCATGCATGCACAGCTAGAATAACACA